>QRFJ01001130.1:112534-223697 GCA_006176705.1 Cocos nucifera
TGATTTATTAAAAATAAGGAGGAACCATGTATTTTCCAAAAAGTCAGTGGGAGCGCTATTTTCTTTCTCATACTGTACGTCGATGATATCCTCCTTATTGGGAATGATATTTCCATGTTGACCATAGTTAAAATGTGGTTATCTAAAGAATTTTTCATGAAAGACCTAGGAGAAGCATTTTTCATTCTAGGAATTAAGATCTATAGAGATGAACCAAATATGATGCTAGGTCTTTCATAGAAGATGTACATAGAGGAAGTGTTAAAGAGGTTTAGCTTGACAAACTCTAAGTGGGGATTGGTACCCTTCAGATAAGGTATTCATCTCTCCAAGAAAATGTGTTCCAACACATCTGAGGAGATTGAATACATGAGCAATATCCCTTATGCTTCAGCAATAGGGAGCCTCATGTATGCCATGTTATGTACACGACTTGATATAGGCCATACTGTGAGTGTCACAAGCAGATATCAATCAAATCTAGGTGAAGAACATTAGACTTCTATGAAATATATCTTTAAGTACTTTAGAAGAACTAAGGATATGTTGTTGGTTTTTGGTAATGGAGAACTCCAAGTCTAGGGGTATACAGACTCAGATTTTATGTTCGATATAGATGATTGAAAGTCAACATCTAGGATTCTATTTGTGGGTAATGGTGGTGCTGTCAGTTGGAAGGGTTTCAAGCAGACAGTAATAGTAGACTCCACCATGGAAGCAAAGTACATCGCTGCATTAGAAGCTGCGAAGGAGGCATTCTGGTATAAAAAGTTTACCACAGAGATCGGAGTGATGCCATAGGATGCCATTCCTCTATACTATGATAATAATGGCATCATAGACATAGCTAAGGAGCCGAGGTCTCATCAAAAATTCAAGCACATCGAGCGGCAATTCCACCTCATCCATGATTACCTCGAGAAAGGTTACATCAAGGTCAAGAGAGTCAACTCCACATACAATGCGGCAGACCCACTCACAAAGGTGTTGGGCCAACAGAAGATCAAAGTCCACCTTGAGAAGATGGGACTTAGATTTGTAGCTAATTGGCTTTAAGTCAAGTGAGAGTTTGTTAGATATGTGTGCCCTTGAAGCCAAATTAGCTGATGCTTGTAATACACTTCTAAGGATAAAATTATAATTTTTACTATAAATAATAAAATAAATTATTTTCTATCATAATGTGTACTTGAAAGTGTTAGTGATACATCCCTTGAGTTAATGACAATGATAGTTCATATTTTCAAGAGTTGAAAATTTAAGACATGAATTTCATTATTAACTCATAAAATGCTCCCGATCGTAGGATCATTATGAAGATGGTGATTGATCCAAAACATTGGTGTACGATCGCTTCTTTAGGATAGATGAGTCATGAGTCTATGGTGTAGAGACATTGGAGTGAGAATATAGATACTTGTTAGAGAACGAAGGCACTGAGCATGACCACCTCGAGCAATCATGAGGAAGTCTAACTTCTCGTCGATGACTGGCTCGAAGTTGCAGTGGTGTGCTGGTTGTTTGACCTGAGGTGCATCGACAGTTCACCTTGAGAGTGTTATAGTTTGACTACACCATAACTTGGTCTACTAGCCATTTGGATCCCTGAGGTGTATGTTGGCTATAGCATGTTCATTATAGGAATTGGATTGCACTAATAGGAGATCTATCTACCTCGGTAGAAGAGGAGCAAACCTATGATGATCATGAGAATCAAGTTCATAATCCCATGGCCATGGCAGAGTGAAATAATAGAAAGAGTTTCTATTAGGATTTTCACATTGGACTTGAATCGAATGATTAATTCATATGACGAAAATTAGGGTTTGATGAGATCACCTTAACCCTAATCCGATTGGGGCTCAAGATAAAGGAACTTAATCACAAAGGTAACCGCACTGAGAGGTTCGCTTTCAATTCTGATGGGTTGCCACCATATGCTGCTAGGTGTCACTAGTGGATTTTGGGAGCAATTAAAATGATTTGGATGATTGATCATACTAGTTGTCTGAATTAAAAAAATTTTGATCCATCGACAGGTATTTCGATGATGTCGATGGTAGAGATCATGACATATCCCATTACCATACGGAATTGAACCTAACTGGATCACACAAATAAGGATTTGGATCTGGATATCATTAATTGGATTAACCCAGTTTAATTGATTTGAATAAGATTCAATTAGGTTCAAGAAAATCATGCTAGCACACGATTGAGCCTAATATTCTCCTTTAACAATCATTAAAATTTTTCTTGACTAAGTCAAATATGTTTGGGCATACTCAAGAACCTTTATTTGATCTGACTAGAGCTTATCCAGATCAAAAAAGGATTATCTTAATTTATGAGATAAATTTGAGACAATACCTATCATTTTCCATCACCTGCTAACTCTTGTCTTTGGACCTTGATCAAATGTTGACCTTTGGCACTTAGATATCTGCCTATATATCATGCACCCATAGGAGAGAATCTTGTGTTAGATATGTATGCCCTAGAAGCTAGAATTGGATGACACTTGTTATATACTTCGAAGGGCAAAATTATAATTTTGACTATAAATAATAAAATAGGTTATTTTCTGTCACAATGTGTATTTAGTGTCAGTGATAAATTTCTTGACTTAATGATAATGATAATTCTTATTTTCAAGAGTTGAAAATTCAATATGTGAATTATCATTATTAACTCATAAAATACTTTCGACCGTAGGATCATCATGAGGATGGTGATTGATTCGGAAGGTTGGTATACAAGCACTTTTTTATAGTAGATGAGTCTTGAGTCTATGGTGTACACTAGAGTGAGAGTACAGGTACTCGTTAGATAACGAGGGTACTAAGTCATAAGGAAGTCTACCTTCTCATCGATGACTGGCTCAAAGCTGCAGTGTTGTGTCTGGTTCTTTGACCTGAGGTGCATCGATAGTTTACCTTGAGGGTGTTATTATTTGACTACACCATGACTAGGTCTCCTAGCCAATTAGAATCTTAAGGTGTATGTTGACTATAGCATGTTCATTGTAGGAATTGGATTTCACCAAGAGAGAGTCTATCTACCTCGGTAGATAAGGAGCAGCCCTATGATGATCATAAGAATCAAGTCCATAAGCCCATGGCCATGGTAGAGTGAAATAATAGAAAGAGTTTCTATTAAGGTTTTCACATCGGACTTGAATCAAATGATTAAATTATATGACAGAAATTAGGGTTTGACGAGTTCACCTTAACCCTAATCTGATCAGGGCTCAAGATAGAAGAACTTAATCATACAGGTAGCTGCATCGAGAAGTTTATTTTTAGTTTTGATGGGTTGCCACCATATACTGCTAGATGTCACTAGTGAATTTTGGGAGCAATTAGAGTGATTTGGATAATCGATCATTCTAGTTGTTTGAATCAGAAAAGTTCTGATTATCGAAAGGTGTTTCAATGATGTTAATGATAGAGATCGCCACATATCCCATTACCATATAGAACTAAACCTAACTAGATCACATAAAATAAGGGTTTGGATCTGGATATCATCAATTGGACTAATCCAGTTCAATTGATTTGAATAAGATTCAATTAGGTTCAAGAAAATCGTGCTAGCACACGATTGAGCCTAATGTTCTCCTTCAATTATCATTTTAAGTTATCTTGAATGAGCCAAATATGTTTGTGCTCACTCAGGTACCTTTACTTGGTATGACTGAAATTTGTCTAAGTTAGAAAAAGGATTGTCTTAATTTATGAGATAAATTTGAGACAACACCTGCCATTTTCCGTCACCTGCTAATTCTTGTCTTTTGACTTTGGTCAAACATTGACTTTTGATAATTAAACATCTGCCCATGTATCATGCACCCATAGAAGATTGATTTTAGATCAGTCAATCTACTAAAAAGTAGGTGGACCAGGGGTGCATGCCTAGGGAGGTGTGTGCCCATGGATCGAGGTGCTTGGAGTCCCATATAGATGGGACTCCAATTACTTTGGAATTTCTACCTAGGTGGCTCCAAAGATTAGACTTTGACCAATCTTAGGTGCCATCTAAGGATGATTTAGAGGGGCTCTTATCTGATTGGATCAGATGATATCATCCCATCAATTAGATTTAGATCTGATTTCACGAAGTGACATGATTGGCCGGGATGATGTGGCACTGCATGGCACAGCAGGGTCTATATAAACCCTATCTACGCCTAGTTTCAAAGAGCTTAGACCATTGCCCATGCCACAAGGCTGCCCCTCTCCCTCCTTCATGCTATCTTCAGGTTCCCTCTCTCCTCTCTATGCCCAATGGGATTTGGGCTCTAGTTTGGTGCGATCCAGGCAAGAGAAATGTGACGAGAAAGGAAGAAGGCATCATTGCTGCAAGAGACGATACCCGATCTTCAAAAGGAGTTTTGAAGATCCTCTAAATCAGATCCAGATATGATATTTGGAGTAGTGATAAAGAAAGAGAAGATCTCTAGATCCAACTCAAGTGGATATCGATAGAGGCTAGGCACTTGTGTGGCTAGATCCAGAACCTCAGCCAATTAGCAGGATCATCATAGGATAATCTAATTACCCAACAACAAGGTATAAAATTAAATCTATTTTAATTTATTTTTATTTTTATTAGATATATAAAATTAGATCTAAAATATCTTAGATTTGATCTAGATTTAAAAGAAAATTTTTTTGAAATATCTCTCTTGATCCAATCAGATCTGAACGAACCTGATCCGGAAAACTAGGATTTTCCTTTCAAATGGCATCAGGGCCAGGTTCTCATAAATTATTTAGATCTAATTTAAATTTATTTTTGATCTAATAATTAGATAATTTTAGATGTCACATAAGATGTGATTAGATCTAAAATCTAAAAAATTAAAATTAAATATTTTAGATCTAAGTTCTACAAGATGCATGACTAGTTGTACAATAGAATTAATCAATGTATAGTCTTGTATGATCATAATTTAATTTGATTAAGTTATAACTTTAGATCAATTTATTTACTATTTTTTAATATTATAAATATTATAATATGATCTAAAAAATAAAAAATAAAATTATTTAATTTTTGATTCATATGAGATATGATGAATGCATGTTTAGACTAGTTATAGAATAGTTCTACATAATTATCTAGAATAAAATTTATTTTGATGAGATTAATTTAAATTTAATTTTTTAGATGAATTATGACATAATTTAGATCTAAAAACATGCATGATATGATACATGAGATGTATGCAAAACATATTTAGAGTTAGATCAATTTTTATATATGAGATATATGATGTAGATCTAACTAATTTTGTAGTTTTTATATTTTTAATTAAGGCATTCCCCTTGGCCATCTGGTCATAAGAACAAAGTAGGGTTTAAATGTCCTTTCCTCCCATTCGATGGGGTGTTCTTATGATGTATAGGGGTACTGCGCATTCGTCCTTAATAAAAAATCAAGAACTTATTTTCTGCAAAATCTTAGATTCTGAAATTCTAGAATTTTATTTATATATTTTATTTATGAATCCTAAACTTAATTAAAAATTAAGATTATGAAATAGGTTAGATCTAAAATTGAGAATTTAAGATCTAAGACATATTCATAAAATTGGGTTCGAACTTGGGTAGCTTAATTAGGTCTAAGCGATTGATCAAATTGAATCAAGAGTTGGTTAGATGGGATCAAGAGTGCTTAAATTAACCAGCCTAATAGGATTAAGTCTGGGTTAAGATCGAGTCACGTAAGCGATCGATCAAGCTAAGACCTAATTAGGCTCAGTGGTTAGAGTCTGGATTGTAGGCTAATTCGATTGGTTCTGCCTCAATAATTTGGTGTCTAAGATAAGTTTGGCAGATACGACCGACTGATTTTTAATTAGGAGCTACTCGACTCGAATGCATTCTTATCGAGTTAATAGCATATCCCTTCCACCGGTCTCACTTACCTGGCCATATTTGTTGGCTCAATCCTGATCTAAGGTGGCCAATAATCCAAGCTAACCCATGCCACTAGGTTAGTCATAATGGTTATGACTATGTCAAGTCTAGTTTAATAAGACCTAAATCAAATCTTCCTAAGAAAAGATTAAGTCTATGGTCTTCCACCATTGTAGATGTGCGATCCTTCCCAAGGTTGATTGTTCTTAACTAGTTACAGTGGTTCAATTGCACTGGAAAGATGCAACCATATCTATTAGGCATTGGATGCTATGGATTGGAGGATGGATTAGGCTTAATATTCTGGATACGGTGAGAGACTTAATTAAAAATCCAATCTGTGCAAATGGTGGGTCTAACTTAACTAAGAAGTGGATCAATATTTCAGGCATGGTGAGATTCATGAATTAAAGATCAAGTTTGGGTGCACTATAATTAGAGAATCATTGAACAAGAGTTGTTCACTTATTGGCTAACCCATCACCAATAACTATTAGGTGAGGTGATGTGTTAGTTAGTAGGATCGCACCACCCACTAGAAATTATTAATCATGGAGATTTTTGCATCTCTATAGAGAAAGTGTAGGAATCTGAAAAAATAGTGAAAGCTAATTTATTTAAAAATAAAACTCCTAAATAAATTGGTCAAGTCTTAATTACAATATCTAACTAGAAACTTTGACACTTTCGCATCTCTATAGAGGGATTGTAGGGATCCGAGAAAATAGTGAAAGCTAATTTATTTAAAAATAAAATTTCTAAATAAATTGGTCAAGTCTTAATTATAATATCTAACTAAAAATTTTGACTCTCTAAAGAAAAATATCTGCGTTCAATCCACTAGCACGTATCCTAGACACCAATAGACTGACCGAGCCCAATTACAAGGATTGGCTTCGAAACTTCAAAATTATTTTGGATTTCAAGAAGTTAACTTATGTATTGGATCAGGACCCTCCCACCTTACCAGCTTGTCATCTACTTAATAGAGATCGTCTCTTGACAAGTGGACGGATGAAGATAACAAAGTCAGATACTACATGTTGGGCTTGATGTTTGATGAGCTTTAGTGCCAGCATGAAGATATCAGGACTGTCCGCTAAATGTTGGCTCACCTACAAGAGAAGTTTATTGAATAGAGTCATGCAGCCAAGTATCAAGTCACTAAATGACTATTCAAGACTAAAATGCATGATGGGCAGTCAGTTAAGATCATTGTCTAATGATGATCAAGGATTTGGAAGAGCTTGAGAAGCTCGGAGTGAAGTTGGACCTGGATCTGCAGAATGATATAATTCTACAATCTTTGACTGATGCATATGGGCAGTTCATCATGAACTATCATATGCATAAACTTCAAAATTCTCTGGCTGAGCTTATGAACATGCTGGTTACTGCTGAGCTTTCTATGAAAAGTCTAAAGGCTCAGTGCTTTCTGTGGAACGGACTTCTTCCAAGAAAAAGTCTTTTGAAAAGAAGAAGAAGTCTATGAAAAAGCAGAAGGTAGAAGGAGGAAAGAAGAAAAAGACAGAGCCGAAGAAGAAGGCTGCTAACAAAGAAAAGTATTTTCATTATAACACCAACGACCACTGGAAGCGAAACTGCCCTACTTACCTGGTCACCCTGAAGAATAAGGAGATAGATTCTTCTGGAGGTATGCTTGTTATTGAGTCTAACCATACCATTTCTTCTGTTGTATCCAGTTGGATGCTTGACTCTAGTTCTAGTGCTCATTTGTGCACTTCCATACAGGGTCTTGAGGATAGTAGGAGGCTGAGGGATGGTGAGATGATCCTATACATCAAAAATGGAGCAAGAGTTACTGCTGTGGCCGTGGGAACATATCCTCTTCGACTACCATCTGGATTAGACTTAGTATTAAAAGATTGTTATTATGTGCCTGCAGCAAGCAAGAATTTGATTTCTATTTCATGCCTAGCACTAGAAGGCTATGTAATTAGTTTTCTTAAGGACCATTGTAACATTCTTCATGAAAGAAATAAAATTGCAAGTGGTTTCCTTATTAACGGTCTTTACCAGTTACATATTGATATATCTATTTTTAATATCAAGCAAAATGTGAATGCCATGAAACGACCTAGGGATAGTCCAAATGATAGGTATCTATGGCACCTAAGGCTAGGTCATATAGCAGAAGATAGGGTTAACAAATTGGAGAAAATAGGGCTATTGAGTCCATTGACTTCTAAGTCATATCCAATTTATGAATCTTATCTTCATGGCAAAATGACTAAGCTCCCTTTTGTAGGACATGAAAAAAGGGCCATAGATCTTCCTGCCCTAGTACATACTGATGTGTGCAGCCCATTTGATGTGCTGGCTAGAGGCAACTTTATCTACTTCATAATCTTTATCGATGATTTATCTAGGTATGGGTATGGGTATCTTATGAGACACAAGTCTGAAGCTTTTGAAAAATTCAAGAAATTCAGACATGAAGTAGAAAAGCAAACTGAAAAATTCATTAAAGTTCTTCAATCAGATCGAGGAGGTGAATACCTTAGTCGAAAATTCCTAGACTATCTCAAGAAAAATGGCATAGTCTCTCAATGGACTCCACCTGGATGCCTCAACTTAATGAAATTTAAGAATAGAGGAACCAGACCATATTAGATATGGTCTGATCCATGATGAGCTTTACAAACCTCCCTGATTTTCTATGGGGATATAGTTTATTAAGTACAATATACTTACTGAATAGGGTTCCTTCTAAAACCATTTCTACCACACCATATAAGATATGGCATGGTAAGAAATCAAGTCTGAGTCATCTTAGAATTTGAGGTTGTCCGGCTCATATCAAAAGACAACAAACGGATAAGTTAGACTTTAGGTTCTTTAGAGCTCGATTTATAGGATATCCTGAAGAGTCATTAGGATATTATTTCTACATTCTAGAAGATCATAATGTGATTATGAGTCGACATACCATCTTTCTTGAAAACTAGTTTATTCAAGATAGCGGCATTGAAAAGTAGATCAAGCTCGAGAAAAGGTCTCATTAGAGCAATGAGCAAAGGACCAAATGGAACCAAATCAGGTTGAGCCAAACAATCACTACCTCCTCTACCTCATAGATCGAAAAGGGTTTTTCGACCCCCTGAGAGGTACTTAGGTACTATTTCAGAGAAAATAGAGAAAATATTCCTCATAGGTAATGGGGTTCATGGTGATGATCCCAAAACCTATAATGAGGCGATATCAGATATCAATTCTGAGAAATGGTTAGAGACAATGAAGTCAGAAGTTGACTCGTGCACTCAAACCAAGTCTGAATCTTGGTAGATCCACCAGAAGGTATACTACCTATTTGGTGTAAATGGATCTACAGAAGAAAGATTGGTGCCGATGGAAATGTAGAGACATTCAAAGCTAGATTAGTGACAAAAGGTTATAGTTAATGCGAAGGCATTGACTATCAGGATACCTTCTCGCCAGTAACTATGCTTAAATCCATCCATACATTGCTTGCTATTGTAGCCTATTTTGATTATAAAATATGGCAAATGGATGTGAAAATGACATTCTTAAATGGATATCTTGAGGAAGATATCTATATAGAACAACCATTAGGTTTTACATCCGGTGATGTTGATCACAAGGTATGCAAGCTGCAAAGATCTATATATGGATTTAAGCAAGCATCTCGAAGCTAGAATATCTATTTTAATGATGTGATCAAATTATTTGATTTCATCAAGAATGAGAAGGAACCATGTGTCTTCAAAAAGATCAATGGGAGCGCTATTGTCTTCCTCATACTGTACGTGGATGATATCCTCCTTATTGGAAATGATATTTTCATGTTGACCATAGTTAAAATATGGTTATCCAAAGAATTCTCCATGAAAGACCTAACAGAAGCATCATATATTCTAGGAATTAAGGTCTATAGAGATAGACCGATTATGATGCTAGAACTTTCACACAAGATGTACATAGAGGAAGTGCTAAAAAGGTTTAGCATGGAAAACTTTAAGATGGGTTTGGTACATTTCAGACATGGCATTCATCTTTCCAAGAAGATGTGCCCGGGCATACCTAAGGAAATAGAATGCATGAGCAAGATCCCTTATGCTTCAGTAATAGGGAGCCTCATGTATGCCATGTTATGTACACGACCTGATATAGCCCATGCTATGAGTGTCACAAGCAGATATCAGTCGAATTTAGGTGAACAACACTGGACTTCTGTAAATTATATCTTTAAATACTTAAGAAGAACTAAGGATATGTTGTTGATTTTTGGTAATGAAGAACTCAAAGTCTATGGGTATAAAAAATTGGATTTTATATCTGATGTAGATGATCAAAAGTCGATATCTGGGAGTCTATTTATGTATAATGGTGGTGCTATCAGTTGGAAGAGTTTCAAGCAGAAGTGATAGCAGATTCCATCATGAAAGTAGAATACATCGCTGCGCCAGAAGCTACGAAGAAGGCATTTTGGTATAAAAAGTTTGCCGCAGAGATTGGAGTGATGCCATTAGATGCCATTCCTCTATACTATGACAATAATGGTGCCATAGCCATTGCTAAGAAGCTGAGGTCTCACCAAAAATCTAAGCATATTGAGCGGCGATACCACCTCATCAGCGATTACCTCGAGAAAATTACGTCGAGGTCAAGAGAGTCGACTCCGCAGATAATGCGATGGATCCACTTACAAAGCCGTTGGACCAGCAGAAGATCGAAGCCCACCTTGAGAAGATGGATTTATAGCTAATTGGCTTTAGGTCAAGTGGGAGTTTGTTAGATATGTGTGCCCTAGAAGCCAGAATTGGCTAACACTTGCTATACATTCTAAGGGCAAAATTATAATTTTGATTATAAATAATAAAATAGATTATTTTCTATCACAATATGTATTTAGTGTCTGTGATACATCCGTTGAGTTAATGGTAATGATAATTTTTATTTTCAAGAGTTGAAAATTCAAAACATGAATTTTCATTATTAACTCATAAAATTCTTCCAACCGTAGGATCATCATGAGGATGGTGATTGATCCGAAAGGTTGGTGTACAATTGCTTCTTTATAGTAGATAAGTCTTGAGTCTATGGTGTAGAGACACCAGAGCAAGAGTATAGGTACTCGTTAGAGAATGAGGATACTGAGCATGACCACCTCGAGCAGTCATAAGGAAGTCTACCTTCTCGTCGATGACTGGCTTGAAGTTGTAGTGGTGTGTCTGGTTTTTTGACCTGAGGTGCATCGATAGTTCACCTTAAGGATGTTATAGTTTGACTATACCATGGCTCGTTCTCCTAGCCATTCGAAATTCTGAGGTGTATGTTGGCTATAGCATGTTCATGGTAGGAATTGGATTGCATCAAGAGGGAATCTATCTACCTCGATAGATGAGGAACAGCCCTATGATGATCATGAGAATCAAGTCCATAAGCCCATGGCCATGGCAGAGTGAAATAATAGAAAGAGTTTCTATTAAGGTTTTCACATCGGACTTGAATCAAATGATTAAATCATATGACAGAAATTAGGATTTGACGAGTTTATCTTAACCCTAATCTGATCGGGGCTCAAGATAGAAGAGCTTAATCACATAGGTAGCTGCATCGGAAGGTTCATTTTTAGTTCTGATGGATTGCCACCATATACTGCTAGGTGTCACTGATGGATTTTGGGAGTAATTAGAATGATTTGGATGATTGATCATTCCAGTTGTTTGAATCAAAAAAGTTTTGATCCATCGAAAGATGTTTTGATGATGTCGATGATAGAGATCGTGACATATCCCATTATCATACAGAATTGAATCTAACTGGATCATACAAATAAGAGTTTTGATCTAGATATCATCAATTAGACTAACCCAGTTAAATTGATTTGAATAAGATTCAATTAGCTTCAAGAAAATCATGCTAGCACATGATTGAGCCTCATGTTCTCCTTCAATTATTATTTTAAGTTGTCTCGAATGAGCCAAATATGTTTGTGCTCACTCAGGTATCTTTACTTGGTTTGACTAAAACTTGTCTAAGTTAGAAAAGGATTGACTTAATTTATGAGATAAATTTGAGACAATACCGGCCATTTTTCGTCACCTGCTAATTCTTGTCTTTTGACTTTGGTCAAACGTTGACCTTTGATACTTAGACATCTGCCCATGTGTCATGCACCCATAGGAGATTGATTTTGGGCCAGTCAACCTACTAAAATGTAGGTGAACTAGGGGCGTATGCCTAAGAAGGCGTGTGCCCATGGATAGAGGTGCTTGGAGTCCCATACAGATGGGACTGTAGTTACTTTGGGGTTTCTACCTAGGTGGCGCCAAAGATTAGACTTTGACCAATCTTAGGCACCATCTAAGGATGATTTAGAGGGGCACTTATTTGATTGGATCAGATGATGTCATCCCACCAATTAGATTTAGATCTGATTGCACGAAGCAACGTAATTAATCGGGATGATGTGGCACTGCATGGCGCAGCAAGGTCTATATAAAATCTATCTACGCCTAGTTTCAGAGAGCTTAGATCATTGCCCATGCCATAAGGCTGCCCCTCTCCCTCCATGTCATCTTCAGGTCCCCTCTCTCCTCTCTACGCCCAAGGGGATTTGGGCTCCAGTTTGGTGCGATCCAGGCAAGAGAAAGGTGACGAGAAAGGAAGAAGGCAGCACTACGAAAAGAGACGATATCCGATCTTCAAAAGGAGTTTTGAAGATCCTCCAAATCAGATCTAGATCTGATATTTAGAGTAGTGATAAAAAAGGATAAGATCTTCAGATCCAACCTGAGTGGATACCGGTAGAGGCCAGGCACTTGCATGGCTAGATCCAGAACCTTAGGCAATCAGTAGAATCATCATAGGATAATCTGATTATCCAACAATAAGGTATGAAATTAAATCTATTTTAATTTATTTTTATTTTTATTAGATCTATAAAATCAGATATGAAATGTCTCAAATCTGATCTAGATTCAAAAGAAAAATTTTTTGAATTATCTCTCTTGATCCAATCAGATCTGACTGAACCTAATCCAAAAAACTAAGATTTTTCCTTCACCTTGGCTTTTGCCCCCTGCTAAAAAGCAAACAGACAAGGGGTGCATGCCTAGGGAGGCATGCACCCCATGTTGATAAGGTTTGGAGTCCCATACAGATGGAACTCCAGTTGCTTCAGGAAATCAACCTAGATGGTGCCAAGAAGACTTGTTTGACCCAATCTTGGCACCATCTAAGGAGAGTTTTGAGGGACTCTAATTTGATTAGATCAAATGATATCATCCCACCAATCAAATTTAGATCTGATTGCATAAAGGGCCATGATTGATCGGGATGATGTGGCACTGCATGGTGCAACAGGGTTTATATAAATCCTGTCTGCACTTAGAATTATGGGCTTCTGCTTTAGCCCATGCCATAAAGTTTTTCTCCCTCCTCCATGCAACCCTCTAGTTCTCTCTCTCCTCTCCATGCCCAAGAGGTTTCGGACATGAGTTGGTGCGATCCAAGTAAGCAAAAGACAACAGGAAAGGATGAAGGCAGCACTGTAGCAAGAGATAACAGTTATTCTTCAAAAGAGTTTTTGAAGATCTTCAAGATCAGATTTAGATCTAATTTTTGGATTGATTGAGAAGGAGAAGATCTCTAGATTCTATCCGAGTGGATATTGGTAGAGGTCAGGCACTTACGTGACTATGTCTAGAAACTCAGGCAAATATCAAGATCATCACAGGATAATTGGATTATCCAAAATAAAGATATAATTAAATTAGATTTAATTTAATTTTTATTTTATATTACTTTATCAGATCAATAAGATCAGATTTGAAGAGTCTCAAATCTGATTATGATGTTAGAGAAAAATTTTTGAAATATTCCTCTTGATCCAATTAGATCTGAATGAACCTGACCTAAGAAATAATGTTTTTTCCTTCATTATGATTTATGTCTTAGGATCTTTAATTCACAATTCTAGATCCTAATCAATCAACTTCTTAATTCTCAATTAAGTTTTGGACTGAGGGTTGGGGTTCGGCTTTTTGAAAATAATTTTCATATTTGTAAAATATTTTTACAATATGATTCTATCAACCAAGTTGCATGTTTGATTTGTAATCAATAGGCAAGTAAAATAAACATAAAACTACTTTAGATCTAATCTAAATAGGTTCATGTAATTGAAACAGTTTCAATAATAATCAATCATAAATCTTTCTTGATCAAATCTAACATATTTAGGATGATTGAAATCAGATTAAAATATTTTTAATTAGATCATAAAATTTTTTAGATCTAATCTAAAATTTTATGATCACTATTTTAGATCAACACGTACTAGGACAACCTATTCACTGTAAGGGAGAAACCTTACAGCAAGACAACCTTATGGCAGTCTATGCAACCTAAAATATTTTATTTTATTTTTCTAATTTTAAATTTAATAATTAAATTATAAATTAGATCTAATCTAAGAAATAATCTAGAAATACATAAAAATCATGTAATAAGAACCTTACTCTGATACCAATTGAAGGAACCAGATCTAGAATTTCATAGATAGATCTTAAAACTTTTTCAAGATCTTACAGTGGAAGACTTAAATAAATTTAAAATTTATTTAAATAATTATGTAAACACCTAGATCTTAGATCTATTACATGATTAAGGCATGCTATTAAATCAAAAATTTAAATCAAATAAGAATAAAAAATGTTGATCAAATCAACCTAGATCTACACTACATCGAATGCAGGTATGAAGTTTATCGATCAGATCTATTACTTGAGCAAGTTTAGATATTCTAACTTGCTGATCTAGGCTTGAGGATGAAGTCACGAGCCGCACATGCATCCAGCCTCTAGGAGTCGTCCACACGAGCCTACAATCTCTGATCTGAAGTCTGATGCAGGAAATTAGCATAGCATACTAGTACTATGCTGATCCTTCTTCGATGGTTGATCCGATGCTTCCTTCTTCGAAATTTGAACTCTCCAAAATATAAGAAGGAAGATGAGAGTTTGCTGATTTGAGACTTTCTCAAAAAAACTCAAAAGAAAGAAGGAGAGATTGAGAATAAAACAGCCCTAGAAGAAGATCCTTTTCTTCTTTTTTTTTCTCTCACCCAGATACCTAGTTTGGTGCCTATGGGACCCCCATGCCCAAGGACTCTCTTTCTCTAATTTTTGCACACCCCAAACCTCTCACAAAGATCTATATTTCATAAAGAACTGAAAATAAAATTCATCCAATAAATAGGGAAAAAGAAGATTCTAAGTTAGGTTAAATTTTTAGACTAGGAATATCCAAACATGGAAAGTTGTTGGGCGCCTCTTCCATAATTTTTGGCACGGACCAGCAAGGGAGGGTGCACAAAAAAGAAGATTATTTTTGTGGAATAAGAAAAGAATTAATTTAACAAGGGGGCGGCACTCAAGGGAAGATGTTTTGGTCAACAAGGATTCTATCTCATAGAGTCATAAGCAAAACCAATTCCTCCTTTGACTTGGTCTTCCACCTAATTTGTAAATATGACTTGGAGGGAGAGAGGAGTCATGGAAATCAAGAAGAAAGGGATTTTCCATGAAAAATATCTAAAAAATAGGTATGGGGGAACTTAGGACCAGGGTGGCGCAAGGAGATAGGGAGTCCTAGTCACACTAGGACTCCTATTTTGACTTGGTCAAACAAGATCTTTTAATAAAATAAAATCAAGATTAAACCAACCTAGTTAAATAAGTCCCTAACCGATTTAAGAACTTAATTAAATTAGATTGAATAAGATTTAATTCTTATTTATTTTCTAATTAAATTAAAAAATTGGATTAATTCGAGTCCTAATTAGACTAGGACTAGTTCTTCCTTGCATTTGACTTATTCAATAAACCAATTGAACTTGATCCAATCAAGCCCAAACTAAATCTAATTAAATCATATTTAATTATACTTAATCTCAATCTATTGGCTTAATCAAATTAAGTCAATTAGCAATTTAATTGCTAATCGATCCTTCTGCAATACTTGTACTAGGTTAAACACCAATCGTATTGATTGTTTAACTCTAGAATGATTCTTAATTATTGATCAACCATCTGATCAGATCGTAAGCACTAATATGTGTGACCTCATAGGTCTGAACCTAAGTTGATAGTATAGAAATAAATTTTTATACCGATCAAAGTGATCATGTAGCAATGATATCCGACAGTCGGATAGGTCGAAGGTGTAGAAAACCATCCTTAGAACCCATGCGAATATAGTTTCCATAGAATTCATCCCCTTGACCATAATGCTCGTAGGACACATCAGAGTTCAACTATCAACTCTGATCAAGTTGTCCATATTGTATTTCAAAATATCAAATCCATTTGATGGATTACCCTGGCTAAGGTTTTGCTATATTGAAATACAGTGATACATTCTTCTCCAACTCTTGGAGTGATCAATTTCATCTTGATCACACTCCGACTTCACAAGTACTTGACTATGCCCAAAAGCCTTCCATTGCTGAATTAGAAATTTAGTTAGTCCAATACCAAAGCATAATGAATTGCTTGCAAGTCACTGAGGTGATCTCAAATCTAAGGGATACTTATACCTATATCCCATCAGAGACATTCTCGATAGCAAAATGCTCTAGAGTTGATCACGTTCAGTGACGATGTACCCATACATCTCATCTGTATACCATAACAGTGTCTTCACACACCTTGGTTAAGAGAACAATCAACCTATATGGCATATAGCAATCTATGCTCGATAGATGCTATCGTCCTAATTAACAGTTTATCATTTGGTCGTGAACAAATTTAAGGACTAATCGATAAATCCTCTCTTTATCGAAACTAAATAGTCCTAAGAACTTCATCACAATAATGGAGTTCATTAGAAGATGTAAACTTATGATGAGAAAAGATGCCAAAATATTTTTCATTAATTAATAAATTAATTACAATATCTCAACCATCAACAGGCTGATGATTGAGTTTGGGACATAATTCCCAATAGGTTCATATTCCATCTTGATCTTAGAATTTTGAGAGTTTGGATCAGTCGAACTTCTAGAACCACTAGACTAAGAAACCTTGGACGACATCTAGATCAAGTTAAATCTAATAAAATCCCCAAAAGAAAAATCTAGAGGAAAAAAGGACTGAGAAAACTCGGAGAAGAAACATGGCAAGACCCACCTAGAAGAACTTGGGAGGTTCACAGAGAAAAAGCATACAAAAAAGCCCAGAAATTGAGAGGATAAGGATGGAGACTAACCTAGGTCGATCAAGAACCCAGGAAGAAGATCGAGAGAGTTGGAGGATGCCCGAGAGGAGTGCCGATGATTGGATTTCTCCAAGAGAGCAGGACCGACAATGATGGAGCACTCGGGGATGATGGAACACATGAGAGAAGAGGAAGAAGGAGTGCACGAATGAAGGTGAGAGGCCACGAAAGTAGAAGAAATTTAAATTGCAGCATAGAACTAGAGGAGGCTATGGTCGCAGGACTTCTTTGGCTCACCCAGACCATCCCACTCATGCTCACCGTCTGATAGAGTAATAATTATGCCATACTTTGAGCTCCATGATAGATGGGTTTTCAAGGAAATCTATCTTTTCAGCATTAAACCCCAGTGCCAATTTGAAGAAAGATAAAAAATTTCATTCTCCTAGAGCAGGAAGCTGCCCAAGAACTTCGGTTATGGCAACTTCTCTATACTTCTTTCATTCGAAATTCAAACTTGGAAGTAGGGGGACAAGTGTTGTGGATAAAATGACCCCCGTCGAAGTTCCTGGCTAAAGTCCTTGACCGTCGACCTCCTTTCTATTGGGATTTATCGATTTATTCAGCGATGAGTTCGTACTGCAGAACCTTCCCAAAGCACATAGAAGTCCGACAACACGATCATGAATCATAAAGAAGAACTACTATTATACTAACCTTGCCTTTCGAACTGCTCCAATCACACTCCTTCCAGATGAACTCCTCTAGTCGCACACCTTCCAGATGAACTCCTCCAATCATGCTCCTTCCAGACAAACTCCTCCAGTCGCACTCCTTGCCTTTTGAACTTCTCCAATCGTGCTCCTTCTGGACGAACTCCTGCAGTCGCACTCCTTGCCTTTCCAACTCCTCCAGTCGCGCTCCTTCCAGATGAACTTCTTCAGTGGCACTCCTTCCAAACAAACTCCTCCAATCATGCTCCTTCCAAACAAACTCCTCTAGTCATAATCCTTGCCTTTCAAACTCCTCCAGTCTTGCTCCTTCCAGACAAACTCCTTCAGTCGCACTCCTTCCTGATGAATTCCTTTAGTCACACTCCTTCCAAACAAACTCATCCAGTCGTGCTCTTTTCGGACGAAGTCCTCCGATCGTGCTCTAGTTGTGGACCTACTTAATCCCAGCTATGCCTGTCAACGGGAACCATCCAAAGAAACCTCATCAAGTCGCTGATACATGGTAATCACTACATAAAGGAGGGAGCACGAAAGCCTCAGATCTCAGCTTAGGGGGGCACCCACTTATGTGCAACTCAGAAAGCTTTCGAACCTCTTAAAGCAATTAGACATTAACCCCATCAGACCCCGATTGATCCTAAGTTTGCTATAGACATGAAAGTCTCCAACCTACATCTGATCTTTAGTAAGGATATCTACACCGTCTACAAGTCGCGATAAATGACAATTCATCCTCTGTAACAAACTTCATGCGGCCTAAGTGGCCCACTACCAAATGGTTATGGCTGTTACTATCAGTTTGTTACATGCTCCAACTATAAAAGAGATCCTCTAGATATGTCTCCTCCAAGCTCTCTTCTCCTTTCCATTATTCTACTTCTTTATATCCTGAGCACTCCATTCCAGTTGGCCGAAAAATTAACTTCAACATCGGAGGGTCTTGCTGGAGCCACCCACCTCTGGTTTGGACTTTGTTTATAGGTTCCATCGGTGGTCTCACCTTCTCAACTCCAGCTATCTTCAACATTCTTATAGATTTTTGCACCAACAGCATACATGATAGATTCCACTGCCGAAGCATATGGGACTCTACTCATACGCTCTCTCTCTTCAGGAGTTGTTGGACAATCCTTCATAGAGAGAAAAATTTCATGGCCTATTGCTCTTTTTAGAATTCTCCATGCTAAACCTCTTTAGCATAGTTTCTATGTATGTGGACTGGGATAATCCAAGCATCTTCTTAGATCTATCTCTATAGATCTTCATCCCTAGGATGTAGGATGTTTCACCCAAGTTCTTCATGAAGAACTACGATGACAACCAAACTTTTATTCTCTACAGTACGGGGATGTCATTTTTGATTAAGAGAATGTCATCCATGTATAAAACAAGAAATACTACTACTGAACCATTTGTCCATTTGTAAATGTAGGGCTCTTCTCCGTTCTTAATGAAGCCATATGTATTGATCACTTTATCAAAATGCATATTTCAACTCCAAGATGCCTGCTTCAATCCATAAATGGATCTCTGAAGCTTGCACACCTTGGACTCATCTATGGATGTGAACTCTGCAAGTTGTATTATATACACTTCTTTGGTTAGCTCTCCATTCAAAAAAGTTGTCTTCACATCCATCTACTAGATCTCATAATCCAGATGGACAGCTATCGCAAGCATTATCCAAATGGATTTAAGCATTGCCATAGGAGAGAATGTTTTGTCATAGTCAATTCCATAACATTGATGATATCTCTTGGGAACTAGACAAGCTTTATAGATACCCACCTTTCCATCTATGCCCCTCTTCCTTTTGAAGACCCATTTACACCCAATAGGTTTAACCCCTTTGGGTGGGTCAACCAATGTCCACACGTCATTGACCTTCATTGACTCTATTTTGGACTTCATGGCCTTGAGCCATTTCTCAAAATCAGGTATCTGCATTACATCCATATAAATGATCGGATCCTCATCATTCTCATCGAATTCAATGGGATCACCATCCCAAATAAAAAAATCATAGTATCTATCCGATTGATGCGGTACTCTACCGAATTGCCTTAATGATGTAGGTACATGGGCTCCGAATCTAATCTAATCAAATTTGACTCAAGTTCAGCTATAGGTGTCAGTCTTTCTACCTATTGAATTTCATTAAATTCAATCTTAGAGGCAATAGTTTCTTCACCAAGGAACTTTTCTAAAAAGATTGCCTTAAGGTTGATGAATACCTTTGTTCATCAGCATGGCAAAAAATATATCCTTTGATCTCTTTGGGGTATCCTATGAATGTGCACTTGTCAGACCTAGGTCAAAGTTTATCTGTAACTAACCATTTCATATAAAACGGGCACCCCCAAATTCTAAGATGTGAAAATGCTGGCTTACGTTCTATCCATATCTCATATGGAGTCTTCACTACAGACTTACTTGAAACCCTATTTAATAGATAGTAAGCCAATTTGAGTGTATATCCCCAGAAGGATATCAGCAAGCTAGAAAAACCTATTATGGATTGGACCATGTCTAACAGAATCCAATTCCTCCTTTCAGACACATCATTATGCTATGGTGTTTCTAGAGAAGTCCATTAGGAGAGAATTCCATTCTCTCCTAGATATGTGGAAACTCATCGAAAAGGTATTCTCCTCCTCGATCAGATCGAAGAATTTTAACTCTTTCTAGTTTATTTTTCTACTTCACTTTGGAATCATTTGAATATTTCAAATGAATCCAACTTATGTTTCATCAGATAGACATATCCATATTTGGATAGATCATCTGTAAAAGTAATGAAGTAGAAATATCTACCTCTGGCACCTGTGCTCATTGGTCCACATACATCAGTATGTATTAGACCTAAGAGCTTAGTGGCTCTCTCATCTTTTTCAATAAAAGATGACTTGGTCATTTTTTCAAGAAGACAAGACTCACAGGTTGGAAGTGATTCACAATCATTGACTTTGAGGATTTCCTCTCGAGTCAACCTATTTATCCTATTCTTATTTATGTGACCTAGCCTACAGTGCCATAGGTAGATATCTGACACACTATTTAATCTAGAATGCTTGCTAGTTGAATAGATTATGTTAACAGGTTGTGATAACATATACACACCATTGTTCAAATATCCAGAGAAAATAGTAACACCATTCATAATGATATTACAAAACTATTTCTTTATTAAAATTTTATAATTTTTATTGGCCAAAAGGCCTACAAAAATAATATTTAGAAAGAAATTGGAATAGAAATGATAATTATTAAGAACAATAGTATGGGACTCAAATACAAGTTTCAAGATTCCAAAAGCTAGAACTAGAACTGATCTTCCAACTCCAACGTTCAAGAATCTCTTGTCTTACTCAAATCTCCTACTAACCTGCAACCCCTGCAACGTATTGCAAATATGGTGAAGGCTATTGATATCCAATAACCAGTCAGTAAAATCATAAATAGAAAAATTGCAAGGAGTTATCATATAAATATCTTAACCAGCAACAGCTTGCTTCTTTCTTTGCCTGTTTAGATCTAGGGAGGCAATGTATCGAGGATAGTTTCTATTTTAGTGCCCCTACTTCTTGCAAAAGAAGCATTTAGCTTGACTCTTATCAGGCTTGATCTTCCTGGTCTGGCACTACATAGATGTCTCAGCCTGAACCTACACCTTCTTCCCCTTCTTCTTCTTATTCTTCTTCCCTTTTCCAAAGGGTCGAGAATCAGAAGATGAACCTCCTACTAAATTCACCGACTTCTTATGGAGCTGGTGATCCTTCTCAAAGTTCTGAAGTAACTTCAGTAACCCATGGTAGTTTACTTCAGGCTTTGTCATTCTATAATGAGTAAGGAATGGGAGATAGGACTTGGGCAACGAGTTTAGTATTGCATCTTTCCCAAGCTATTCATGCAAGAAAAAGCTGAGCTTGCTCAAATGCTTCATTAGCTCGATCATGTACAGTACATGATCAGTGACAGAAGCTCCATCCCGCATCCTAGCATTGAAGATGGCACAACTAGTCTTCTACCTCTCAACATCATTAAGTATGCCAAAAGAATCCTCCAACACTTGAAGCATGTCTTTTGGCTGAGCCATCTCAAATCTGCAACTGAACTCATCGCTCATGGCAGCCAGCATAATATAGCGTACCATGGTTCGATCACTGAGCCACTTCTGGTAAGTGCCTCTGACTGTTCCATGTGCATTGGGAGCTAGCTCCTTAGGTGCAGGATTCGTTAACACATACAGGATCTGTTCATGTTCCAAGACTATCTTCAACTTTCGATACTAGCTACCGAAGTTAGATCCTACCAACTTATCATTATCTAATAATGATCAAAGTGATAGAAAAGTGGCCATAACTATGCTAAGAAAAACCAAAATCAAATTAGTAATTAATTCATTAAACCTAAAGATTTAGACTTTAATCAAAAAGTTCTCCCACTATTTTATTCAAACTAGTAGCCTCTACCTCTAATTTAAGAAATTATCCTAATTTCTTAGTAGGTACTAGAATTCACATAGACTGCACAAAAGTCCAACTTTGGTTGATCAATCTATATACATCTAAGGATAGGTTCATAATCAATTAATTTTTAAATATTTTTTAATAATTTAAATTTATTTCAATCTCTAATCAGTAGGCTTTGGCCTCTACTGAAAAGGTTCGGTTAGGTCCAACCATTAATATAACCATACCTGATCCATCAAACCAATGAATGATTAAGCCCAACTTTGGTTGGTCAACCTAACCATCATTTAGAAAGATGCGGCCAAGAAATCATATTATGAATGATAATTTCATTAGCTGATAAGCATCAGGTCTTTGGGCCTCCAATGATTATCTAACTAATGGACCCATTATCACCTACTTAATGGGAGGCAATGATCTAGTTATCACCATAACTATTTTATTTTAAGGATCTAATAATTTTTGAGGATTTTAATTTAAGAAAGAGAGAAGGTTAGATGAACCAGCTTGTCATGATTCTTCCACTGGCTTCACCAAGTCAACTTAAGGAAGACCATTAACACTACTACAAAAAGAGCCTACGACAATGCATACTATGGCAGTGATTTTTGAAACCACTGCAATAGAGTCTACGGCAGTGATTATAAGGAACCATTGCTATAGATCCGATCTATAGTAGCGGTTACAACAAACCACTGCCATTGTCCGACCTATGGTAGCGGTTCCTTGTAACCACTACCATATGTTCGATCTATAGTAGCGGTTCCTTGTAACCACTACAATATTTTCAATTTATAGCAACGGTTTCTTGTAACTACTACCATATATTGGACCTATAACAGCGGTTCCTTGTAACTGCTACTATACGTCGATCTATGACAGTAGTTATTTGTAACCGTTACAATATCTTTTTTTTCTCTAACTAATATATAATTTTAAAATTTAATATCCATCTTCATAGTTCATTATCTAAATAATTATCATTAGAGTATCATCGTAAAAGATCATCTCAATCTGATGGTTCTAGCTTCATCGATCAAAAAAATTTGATTTCGATGACCATGAATGGTGATGTGATGATCTGATAGATGAAGATCTCTGATAGGTTCAAAAATCTATAATGATGATCTCAATTATGTTTGTAGTGTACTATCAAAGTTTTACTTCAATTAGATATCATTATCTTGGTCAATTTAGTATAGGTTAATTACGATCGTTAAATGATAAATCAAAGGACCAGATGGTGTTCGATTATGAGATGATTTTTTTTATAAATGATCTTGGCTACTACTTTAATCATTTTTTGTGAAAGTGATTATAAAATTCAACTCATGAGACTAAGAATGATCTAAAACTATACGTCGCCTGATAATCTTTCTTAAACTCCATTGGTTGTTATATATATATGCTCGCAGTTTTGTAATATCTACTTAACATGAATAGTTCAAACAAAAATGATGTGAATTTTACTATCATCATCATATAAAATGATTAAAATTATAGTAAAGATCATTTAACTAAAAAATTATCTTGTAATCGAATGCCATTTAGCTCTCTGGTCGCTTGTTTTCAATTTAACGGCTGAAATCATTTCATACTAAATTGACTATGATAACGATATCTATTTGAAGTAAAACTTTGGTAGTACATTACAAATATTATCGAGATCATCATTGCAGATTTTTGGACTAATCGAAGATCTCCATCTATCAATCATCGCATCAATATTCATGATCGTCGAAATCAAATTTTTCTGATCGATGAAGCTAGGGCCATCGAATCGAGGTGATCTTTTTCGATGATACTCTAATGATAATTATTTAGATAATAAATGATGGAGATGAGAATTAAATTTTAAAATTATATAATATTTAAAAAAAATAAAAAAAAATATTTTCAACCTACGGCAGCGATTATTAAAGATAGCTCTAATAGATCTATGACAGTAGTTATAAACCACTGCCGTAGATCGATTACAGTAGTTTACCATAATCGCTATCATAGATCTACAGCAGTGGTTTGAAAATCGTTACCGTAGGTTAGGTTAAAAATCTCCAATTTACCTTCCGTCTTGTGCATGCTCTCTCTCTCTCCCCTCCTCTTCGTCGTCGGTGAGACTCCACCCATCCCAGGCCACGACCACCCGCCCCCCACCCTCCCCATCCCTAATCGCAGTTGCCCGCCCTCTGCCCTCCCCATCCCTGGCCGCCTACCCCTTGCCCTTCCCGACCGCCCGTCCCCTCCCTCCCCATCCCCAACCGTGGCCGCCTGCCCCACCCTCCCTATCCCCGGCCGCCCGCCACCCTACCTCTCCATCCCTGACTATTGTTGCCCCTTGCTCTCCCATCCCTGGCCGCTCGCCCCTGCCTTCCCTATCCCTAGCCACCACCGCCCCTGCCCTCCCTAAACCCCGACCGCCCACCCCCTGCCGCCCACCTCTTGCCCTCCTTGGCCGCCCGCCCCTGCCCTCCCCATCCCCTACTACCGCGCCCACCCTCCCCATCCCCGATTGCCGCTGCCCGTCCCCCACCCTCCCCATCCACGATCGCCCGCCCGCCGCCCTTTCCCTCCCCATCTCCGACTACTCGCCCCCTGCCCTCCCCATCCCCGATCGCCACTGCCCCTGCCCTCCCATCCCCGGTCGCCCACCCCCTACCCTCCCCATCCCCTGGCCTCCCCATCATGGTGCCACTTCGAGCCCCCTCTCCCTCTTCCTCTCTTTCCTCTTTCTCTTTCTCTCTTCTCTCTCTATCTCACTATCTTGCTATTGTTTCATAGGTTACCTCTAGCACCGTCGTCTTCCTCCAGCACCTTCGTCGATGACCCTCGGAGCTTTTGGTGCGACCCCCTCTCTATAGTCATAGGCATATTTTTTATTTTAATTTTATAGTATTATTTATTAATCACTGGACTAGACCTATCAATGGATCGAGTTTGGGTCAGAATCTAGATATTCAGATTCAGACCTAATTTTAATTACTGGTATTGGATCCGAATTTAAATATCTGATGGGTTCGTACTTGAAGTACCAAACCTGGATCCTAATGGATCTTAGGTATCCAGACCCAATTTGGGGTTCATTCTTCTTTCATATTTCTAGATTAACATCTAGATTTATGCAAGAGATCGGATCTACCACTGTTGTTCATCCTTAATTATTTATGAATGTAATTCATGTTGTAGAATTTATTGGATAACATTTTTTGGATGTTTATATCTTGTTGCTTTTGTTTATTGCATTGCATGATGATAGATCCATTAATTGATTAGAGTATATAATCTTTGGCATATATATATTTATATGTAATTGTACGGATGGTACCTAGGCATATCTTTGATTATTGTTCAACAAGTTATATTGGTTAATATTCATTAATGTTGTAGGTCATGATGGCACCGAAATGCCATCTAGCTTTCACCCCTGCCTCTCGATGGGTTATGCAGAGTTCAGTATCTGAGGAGCAGTCAGAGCATACTCCATCCACCTCCACATCGACTGCTCAGGGACCTCCACTGTCGGCATCTACTCCACCGATAGCATCTAGTACTCCATAGGCATTTGAGCCTCTACCATCACCCACATCACCCACACATGCTACTCCACCGACATCTGAGTGTACATTTTATTATACTATTTATTTACATTTTATATGATATTTATGCACTTATATATTTGTATAATGTATTTTTATTGTAGGTGCATCATCTAGTAGAATATTTTATAGTTCCACACGTATGGCGCATGTGTGAAACCGCCAGCATCAAATGATGGTATAATATGATTCGAAGGGAAGGCCAGTAGGGGAGACCGTGCAGGAGATGCATTCCTTTTTTGGAGTGCTTCTGAGGTGGTCAAATATTATTCCTATAGAGCCTAGAGATTGACGATTGATGGATGATAGTGTCAGAGACCGGGTGTGGGAGGAGACATGAGTAAGTGCATCTTAATTATATTTATACATTTTACATGTTTACACAATGTTTGATTAGAAAAAAATTATAACTAACTTTTGATAATTTTGTGCAGAGGAGGTACGACTTCTCGAATCATGAGAGGGCTTGAGATGTCCAATTGAAGAAGATCAGAGAGTTGTACCGAGGCTACAAGATCAAGCTCCATAGAGGATGGCTTGAGCACTGACGAGACACTCTAGAGGAGCTTATTTTTTGGATATAGGATTGTCCTCCGAGTCAGTAGGAGAGGATGGTTACACATTGAAGGAGCTAGAAGTTTGAGATAAAATTACTAACTTTTAAATTTTTCAGTATGCTTAAAGTTATATTTAAATATTTATTATTTATTTGAATACTTATTAGGCTACCTTCCATTAGAATTGGGAGAACCGGACAGCCCAAGAGTATACGCACACTCTCAACCGTGAGTCTATGGCCATTCGTGTACATAGAGGGATAATGAATTCTAAATTTTACTAGATAAATTAAATTAATATTTTTTTTATGTTTCTGATAAATTGATCCATTGTTATAGCTGATGAGAGATGGAGTGATATCCAATCGTAGCGAGATCTTTTGATCCAATCATATGGATAAGAAGGGCAGATCGATGAATGCCATGATTGGGAGGATTTTTGTAAGTATTAAATATATTAGTATATATGATTAGTATTATAATATTTCTTATAAAATTTTATTTATATTTATAATTACAAGATCAGTTAGATGCGCTCGTGAGCGAGGGTCTGGATACCTCTGACCCCCATGACCATCTATCTCAGGTCTTGCGGCTTGAGCACTCTAGGAGGATCCGATGCAGGCCCAGACATACGCCGATCAGCTATTGGTCAGAGGCGAGCATCTCTTCATAGGCTTCTGGTGTCGTCAGTCGGAAGGAGCTTGAGATGGCGTTGGCATGGGTAGATTATGTTGCGACACAAGCAAATTAGACTAAAAAATGTGCATCTCATTTGGAGGGCATCGTGAGAGATATGATGTCGATACTCAGCACGTATTTTGGAGGTGCCTTCATGGACTTTGAGGATATGTTGGTGCGCATTCCAACTCTAGCTCCTCCAACTCTGGCTCTGGCTCTAGCTCCAGCTCGTACTCCATCTTCTAGGGACGACGACAATGTAGATTTAGGAGACTTTTGATGTATTTTTTAAAATAATATTATAATAAATTTTATTTGAGAATAAAATTTTAGCATTTTAGAAATATTTTTATGTTTATAATATTTTTTTATTATATATCTCTACATTTGTCAGGTAAAATATATAAAAAATTTAAAATTTTATATTTTTTTAATTATTCATAAGCTATAGTAGCGATTTTACAATCGCTGTTATAGACGTGCTAACTACTGCCGTAGGCAATGTGTCGTTCGCTGCGTTAGACCTATGGTAGTAGTTATGTAACCACTTTCATAGACAAGCCTATGGCAGCGGTTTCATAACCGCTACCATAGACCGATCTATCATAGCGATTCTATTACTGCTGCCATATACAAGCCTATGATAGTGGTCTCAATAACCACTACAACAATCACTGCCATAGACCTACGATGATGGCTGCAGTGACAGCGGTTAGCTAACCGCTGTTATATCCTATAGCAGTGATTTTTTGGGCTATTGTAGTGGTAACGAACCGCTGTCATAGTCCGATTTTGTAGTTATGTAATAGACTGGTCTAGGAGCACCTAAATTAGTCACACTAATTTACCTAACTGATATGGGTTAGCTCGAATACTTAAGTGATCTGATCAAAACATAATTTCACCAAGATGCCAGGTAAGTTCGATCAGTGGGAGGGTCTACCAAAGCTTGCCTTAAACACCATAAAAAATAGCTAGGTAAGCGGGCTGCCAATTAAAGACCATCAGTCTAATTTATCTTAGACACCAACTGGTTTAATTAGTCTCAATTAGATCAACTTAACAGTTCATGCTAAACCATGAAGCCAAGAATCAAGTCCATTTTGGATCTCGTTAAAAATATGGACTTGACCAATTACAACTATTATAATTGATCTAGAGAATCCTTGACCTAATCTAAGACAACATTTAATTAGATTTAGTCAATTCTCTAATTAAGTCCATTCTTTTATCTAACCCAAGGTCTAACCTAATTAATGGACCTAATCCCTACTAACCTATTAACCCAATGTGTTATGATTTGTGTCTTAGGATCTTTAATTCACAATCCTAGATCCTAATCAAAATAACTTCTTAATTCTTAGTTAAGTTTTAGGCTGAGGGTTAGGATTCGACCTTTTAAAAATGATTTTCATATTTGTAAAATATTTTTACAATATAGTTCTACCAACCAAGTTGTATGTTTGAATTATAATCAATATGCAAATAAGATAAGCATGAAACTACTTTAGATCTAATCTAAATAGGTTCATGTAATTGAAATGATTTTAATTTCAATCAATCATAAATTATCTTAGATCAAATCTAACATATTTGTGATGATTAAAATTAGATTAAAATATTTTTAATTAGATCATAAAATTTTTTAGATCTAATCTAAAATTTTATGATCGATATTTTTGATCAGCACGTACTAGAACAATCTCTCCACTTTAAGGGATAAATCTTATAGCAGGACAACCTTATTATTAGTCTGTGTAATCTAAAACTTTTATTTTTAGATCTAAAACTCTTTTAAATCTAATAAAGTATAAATAAAATTAGATGACATCTAATAAATTTATGATAAGAAATAGATCTACATGAACTAGGATAACCTCTCCATTATAAGGGGTGAACCTTACAGCAGGACAACCTTATATCAGTTCGTGTGATTAAGGTTTTTAATTTTAGATTTAATAATTAGATTATAAATAAGATTTAATATAAAAATAATCTAAAAATATAAAAATAATCATGTAATAATTAATCTATGCTTTGATACTAATTGAAGGAACCAGATTTAGGATTTCAGGACTAGCACTTGAAATTTTTTCAAGATCTAGGCAGCGAAAGATAGAAATTAATCAAAATTAAATCATAAAATTAAAGAACCCCTACATCTAAGATTCTATTACATGATTATAACATAAGATGAATTCAAAAATTAAAAATATAAGAAAGAAAAATATGTTGATCATATCAACATGCGTCTACACTACATCTAATACAGGTATGTAATAATAGATCAAATCCATATTACTTATGCAAGTTAGATACTAACTTGCTAATCTAGGTTTAAGGATGAAGCTCTAAGCCGCACATATGTCTGACCTCTAATAGATGTCCACACGAGCCCATGAATCTTGATCAAAAGTCTGATTCTCGAAAATCAGCATAGTATGTCAGTATTGTGCTGATCCTTCTTCGACGGTCAATCTGGTTCTTTCTTTTTCTAGATTTGGACTCTTCAAAATATCAAAAGAATGGGAGAAATTCTAAATCTGAGACAACTCTCAAACAAATCTCAAAGTTGGAGGAAAAGAAAAGATCAAAAGAACCCTAGAAGAAGACCCTATTCTTTTTCTCTGTTCTCTCACCTAGACACCTAGATTAGTTTCTATGAAATCTCCATGCTCAAGAGGTCTCTCACCCTAGTTTTCACACACTCAAAAGCCCTCTCTAATGTGTGGAATATATCAAAAAATCAACCAAAAAGAGCCTCTTATATAGAGATATGTAGGAGTCATTGTCTAGGTCAAACACGTAGGCAAGATAGGACCAGTTTAGGCAACTAGTTGGGGCGCCCAACACTTTGGCACCCCCTCCATTGTTTTAGGCATGGACCAGGAGTAAGGGTGCACAAAAATTCCTTTCTCACAATTGAAAACAAGAGAGAATGGTGGGGCGGCAAGCATGGGAAGATGTTTGGTTTGTTAGGACTCTATCCAAAGGATTGCATATCAAAATAAATTTTCATAAAATGACTTGGTCCACACCTAACTACCAAATAGGAAAGAGAGAGAGAGGGTGGGCATGCATGTGAAAGATAGGGAGAGGGGTTCCACACACAAAATAAAGAGAGAAGGAGGCATTGGGGGCATGGGGTATAGGTGGTGCAAGGATGGAATCCTAGTATTACTAGGATTCCATATTTGACTTGGTCCAATATAGTTTCTCAAACCAAAATTAAATCAAAAATAAATCAATTAAATTAAAATAAATCATAACCCAATTAAGAACATAATTAAATTAGATTCAAATCTAAATTAATTTTCTAATCAAATTAGAAATTGAGTTGACCCAAATCCTAATTGAACTAGGACTAGTTCTTTCTTGCAATCAGCTTATCCAATAAATCAGTTGAACTTGATCCAATCAATCCCAAATAAAATCTAATTAAATTATATTTAATTAAAATTAATCTCAGTCCTTTGGCTTAATCAAATTTAGTCAATTAGCAATCCAATTGCTAATCGATCCTCTTACAATACTTGCACTAGGTTAAACATCAATCGTATTGATTGTTTAATCCTAAAATGATTCTTAATCATTGATCAACCATCAAATTAGATCATAAACTCTAATTTATGTGATCCCATAGATTCAAACCTAAGCCAGTAGTATAAGAATAAATTTTTGTACCAATCGAAGTGACCATCTAACAATGATACCCGATGGTTGGATAGGTCAAATGTGTAGAACAACATCCATAGAACCCATGTCGATATAGTTTCCATATAATTCATCTCCTTGATCAAAATGCTCATAGGATACCTTAGAGTTCAACTATCAACCCTGATCAGGCTATCCAAATTATATTTCAAAATATCAAATTCATCTCTTGGATTATCCTGGCCAAGGTTTTGCCATATTGAAATACAGTGATACATTCTTCTCCAACTCTTGGAGTGGTCAATCCCATCTTGATTACACATTGACTTCACAAGTATTGACTGTGCCTAGAAATCTTTCATTACTAAATTAAAAATTTAGTTAGTCTGGTACCAAAGTACAGTGAGTTGCTTGCAAGCCACTAAGATGATCTCAGGTCTAAGAAATACTTATACCTATATCCCATCAGAGACATTCTCGATAGTAGAATACTCTAGAGTTGATCACATTCAATGATGATGTATCCTTACATCTCACCTGTATGTCATGCCAAAATCTCCACACTCTTTGGTTAAGAGAACAATCAACCTATCTGGCACACAACGACCTATGCTCGATAGATGCTATCATCTTTAATAATAGCCTATCATTTAGTCATAAATAGTTTTAAGGACTAATCGATAAATCCTCTCTTTATCGAGTCTAAATAGTCCTAAGGACTTCATCACAATAATAAAGTTCGTTAGAAGATGAAAACTTTATGATGATAATGCTAAAAAAATTATTTTATTTATCAATAAATTAATTATAATTACAATATAGCTCAACCATCAATAGGTTGATGATTGACTTTGAGACACATTTTCCAACACCTTATGCATCGACAATAGAAAGCCTCATATATGCCATGCTTTGTATACAATCTAATATTACCCATGCTATGAGTGTCACAAGTAAATATCAGTCGAATCCAGGCAAAGAGCATTGAACTTCTATAAAATATATCCTTAAGTACTTGAAAAGGACTAACGGTATATTCTTGATCTTTGGTAATGATGACCTCCAAGTGTAGGGGTATACTAATTCAGACTTTATATCTGATATTAATGATCGAACATCGACATCAAAAAGCCTATTCTTGTGTAGTGGTGGTGCTGTGAGCTGGAAGAGTTCCAAGCAAACAGTGATCGGAGACTTCACTATGGAAGCAGAGTACATCGTTGCTTTGAAAGCTATAAAGAAAGCATTCTAGTTTAAGAAGTTTATTATGCATCTTGGAGTGATGCCATCTGATGCCGTCCATCTCTACTGCAACAATAATGGTGCCATAGCCCTAGATAAGGAGCCGAGATCTTACCAGAAATCTAAGTACATCGAGCAGCAATTCCATCTCATGCACGATTATCTTGAGAAATGATACATCAAGGTAAAGAGAGTCGACACTGTGGATAATGCAACTGACCCACAAATGAAGCCTTTAAGCTAATAGAAGACTAAAACCCACCTTGAGAAGATGGGACCTAAATTTGTAGCTAATTGGCTTTAGGTCAAGTGGAAGCTTGTTAAATATATGCCTTAGAAGCCAGATTGGCTGACACATGCAATACTTTCTATGGGCATAATTCATAAATTTTGACTTATAAACAAACTCTTAATTATTTTCTTAATCATATTTGTGTTAAAATATGTCCATGATTCATCCATTAGATTAATGGATATGATAACACATATTCTCAAGAGTTGAGAATTTGACAAATGTGTTATCATAATTAACTAATAAACTACTTCTAACAATAGAATTATCATGAGGATGGTACTCGATCCGAAAGATTGATTTACTATTACTTTCTTAGGATAGATGTATCTTAAATCTATAGTGTGGAGATACCAAAGCAAAAGTATAGGTGCTTGTCAAGAACAAGGGTACTGAGTATGATCAACTTCAAGTAGTCATAAAGAAGTCTACCTTCTCGTTAATGACTTGCTTATTGCTGCAGTTGTGTGTTTGGTTCTCTGACCTGAAGTGCATTGATAGTTTACCTTGAGGGTGTTATAGTTTGACTATACTATAACCCGATCTTCTCGTCATATGGTGTTACAATTTGACACCTTGAATTTGACCCATAGCAGAGAAAAACCTAGAAGAAGTATTAGCAATCAGGCTGGCTCGGATACGGGTCGAGCCGACTCAGGCTGAGTTCAAGCCAGCTCAGACTACAGTCAAGCCGACCCTCTCAAGTAGGCAGAAAGCAAGTGTTCAGACAAAATATAGTTGAGCCAGCTCGACCTCTGACAGAGTCGACTCGATAGAAGCAGACAAAATAGGATGGGATTTTCTATTTGATCTTGGATTGTGATTAATCCAAGGAGTCTACGAGAGTTGCATGTGGATCAGATGTGTTCACATGATTCAGCAGCCATGGAAGGCTGTGGTCATGATCTGAAGGCTGAGAGACATTCCAAACTTTATCAAAATTCTATTAGAATCATATTAGGAGATAGAGCTCTATTAGGACTCCTATGAACTGCTGAGAAGAGGATTCTCAGCCTATTTAAAAGCTGTGATGCTAATAGAGAGGTGAGTGGCAAGCAGTGGCACGTAGTGGCAAGCAGTGGCACGTAGTGGCAAGCCATAGCAGCTGTGCTTGCAAGTAGCAATAGATGCATAGCATCCGATGTGGAGGTCATGAGGGCAGAGCATTTTGTAGCTGCTGAGGGTCTCCTTAGAAACTCTGAGAGAACTCTTATAAGGGTAGCTTCTAGTTGAAAGAAGATTGTGTATAGTGAGTTGAGAGTAGATAATCTCCTTTTGTATCTATTTCTTTTTCATAGTGAAGCTTTACATTCTTAGTGGAGATGAGCTTGTAGGCTGATTCACATACTTGATTAAATTATTTTATTTTTTTCTTTCTTCCTGATGTAATAATCTGGTATGAGATCCTCAATAAGTGGTATCAGAGCGAGTTGGTATCACAATAATTAGTATCAGAGCCAGGCGGTATCAGAGTGTAGATTATAGCAATGGTGATAAAAATTAAAAAATTTAGAGTAAACAAGTGCAATTAAGATGGAGATCAATAGGTTCAATAGGAAGGGCAATTTCTTCTCATGGCAAGCGAGGGTAAAGGATGTCCTCATCTAATATGGATTGATCGATGATCTCTTATATGAGGAGATGCCAGCCACCATAGAGGTGAAGGATTGGAAGCAGATTTAGATGTAGATGATGAGCATGATCCTCTTGTACTTAGCTGATGATATCATGATCCATGTACTTGGTGAGACATTTCTAACAGTGCTATGGTCGAAGCTCAAGGAGTTGTACGTGGTAAAGTTGCTCACTAACATGCTATTCCTTTGGAGGCAATTCTACCAGCTATAGATGGACAAAGGTCAGAGCATGCAGGAGCATCTATCCAACTTTCAGAAGATTTTCACCGACCTCCTTGGCATTAGCAAAAAAATTGAGGAGAAGACCAGGGCATTGATCTTGCTAGAGTTGCTTTCTCCTTTATATGAGTCTTTAGTGACTGCTCTTCTAGTGAAAAAGAGCACCATCAAGATGGACGAGGCTACTATAGTGATTCTCTAGAATGAGATTCTTAAAAGAGAGAACCTAGCTTCGAGCTCAGATGGCGATAGCTCAGTTTTGGTGATTTCTGGAGGAGCAGATGGCAACAGACGAAGTGATAGAGGATCGCGAGGAGAACGATCCAGATCTAAGATAAGGGACCAGAGCAAGATTAGGTGCTACCAATGCGATGAGTTGGAGAATCGAGTCAAGGATTGCCCATAACTCAAGGATCAGATGAGAGCTACTGTGGTGATGGCCAATAGCAATACAGAAGGTAGTGATGATGTTTTTCTAATTACTAATGAGGTATCTACTTCTTTCTCATAATGGATTATGGATTCTATTTGTTTCCATCATGTATGTTATAGAGAGAAGATGTTTGACTTTCTAGAGATCAATGAGGGCACTATGTTCCTACCAGATGGATCGAGCTATTAGATCAAGGGCAGCGGGATGGTCAGCATAAAGCTCTATGATGGAATAGTAAAAAAATTGGATGAGGTCCGATACATCCCTGATAAGTATCATAAAAACATCAATAAAATTATTAATTTATTAATTAATTTATCTTTATTTTTTAGAATTGATATTTTTATTTATTTATTTTAAAAAATATTTTATCAATGGGAAAAACATATTTATTTGATAACAACGAAATAAGTTTGGAGCAAATCAGAGTTAAAATAGACTTAATATGAATTTTTTTAAAAATAAATAAATAAATAAAATGGCTCAACCAGCTCGCCTAGTCAAGTCGGCGCGCTTAGCCAAGCCATCGAAAATAGCTCAACCAGCGTGACCCAGCTAGCCAACGTGCCATTCAAGTTGGCTTAGCCATAGAAGCTAGTCGTCGATCCATGAATCTAAGTGTAGACCGCTAGCTCAGCAGAAGGTAGCGAATTACAAGCTGACACGTGGTGGACTAAGACCCTTAAAGGGTTACAGAAATTCTCACGTGGCTTACAAGGCAAAATGATAATTTCACATGTGAAAGGCGCGCATCGATTGATCCAGGCTTATGGTGTGGCTGGTCTACATGGTCCATGGGCATAGTTTTGCACCATCCGACGGCTATGGTTGTTGTCGGTGAACATCAAATGATGGTGGAGTTTTCCTACTTTGATTCAATTTGCATCAGCTTCCAGTGCATGATCAAATGGTTTTGAGTGCTCTAAGTGACGATCGAATGGCCAATAGAGCTCCCAACGGCAATTTAAACACCCAATGATGATCCAACGGCTGAAAAACCTCCTGATCAAAGTGATCCAACAGCCAGGACATAATCCGACTTGATCTGGGCTATTATACATCAATTTTTTGCATTTTTTAGACCATTTGAACAAAATCTGAAGGCCAGAACTCATGGAACTGCACAAAATTCGTCTAGGAGCTATTTTAATTTGATTTTTCATGGAATTTCTTCATATTTTTCAATTAAAACTTCACCTTAGTCCCATATTGCCTAGCAATAAAGATTCCAACCTTCCAACACTATAAATAAGGCACTAGAACATCAAATCAGGTCATCTTCGATCATGGGAAGGTGATGGTTTAGGTTAGAGCCATGCTTGGGATTCATGGTGGCTTCGAGATAGACGGTGTCGAGAGGAAGAGCTAAACCTCTACACCATCTTCATACCAACACTGATCAAAGATCAAGATTAGCTGCTTCTAATTTTTATTTATTTTTTTTTTAAATTTTATGTATTTAAATTCTAAAATTTTAATTAATGCAAAATTTACTTTTCTGCTCTTTAAATTTCATGCTCTTTATTTTTGTTGCAAATTTAATTATTGCTCTTTAATTTTATTGCAAGTAGATGCTAAGATCTAACTAGTAGATCTTAGTACCAAGTTTAATTTTCTACATCATTTAATTTTTATTTTTTATTTATAATTTTATTTTTTAATTTTAATTTTATTTCTATTTTTTTTTCTTTTTTAATAAAAATTAAAGATTTCAAAACTAAAATACTACCTTCTCTATAAATTCGACGTGACTCATTGCTTTCTACATAATTTTAATTATTTTAAGAAGTCAAAATTAAACTAATAAACATGGTATCCTAATTATAATATCGTACTCTTATCAAATTTTTGGTACCTTGTTGGAGATGGCATAAATATTCTTTTTTTGATTTTCTCATAAATTAAAAATAATTACAATAAATGCACCAAGTTTTTGGCGTCGTTGTTGGGAAAGGCATGAATATTAATTTTTTTGATTTCTTTGATTTTCTTTAAAATAAAATTATAAATAAGTTTTTAATTTCTTTAATTTTTTTGTAAATATTGCTTACTAATCTTTTTATTTATTTTATAAAAAAAGAGAGAAATAATAAAAAGATTAGGACAAGGAGGAATCTTCCAATCCTACTTGGTGAGAACAATCCTAACCCTAGATTTTTTTACTATTATTTAATTTATTTTTAAATTAATTTAAAAAATATTCACTTAAATCTAATTAAAAATTTTATGGTAAGATTAGAAATCCTAATTGTTTAGAGCATCCATCATATTATATTTATTATTATTTTTTTTGTTGATCGCTGGAGATAAGGTAAGCTTCTGTAGTCTAATTAGTTTCATGCACATCTAATTTAGTTATATAGAATCTCTTATCTGAAAGTGATTGTGCATATTCATCTTAAAGCAACTTAAGTGCACAACCTATTAAACAATATAAGGTGAGGATTTTATCATCCTTCCTTGATCCATAAACAATCAATCAGTATCCTACATTGACCTAAGCCTTTAATTTTAAAATCAATTAGAAATTGGCCCTAGGGACTCGAGCTCATTAAGACAAGAAATCCTAAGAGTTGGACCAAGTTAGGATTAATCAGTCTGATTGGTATTTAAGATAAATGGTTCAGGGACTGCATCTTGAAGGAAGGTGGTTACTTAATTAATTTCATTAGCTTACCTGGCCAAGCATAATTGATGTCTAGGGCAAGCAATGGGGGGACTCCCACCAACTTTATACTTATCTGATCAATTAAATGGCTGATCCTATACTTGGAGGGCTTGAAGGTGACCTTGATAATTAGAAGCTGTCTAGATTTAGGACAATTCTTAGCTAGGATTGATTGCCTAACTTGATTGCTAATTAAAATATCAAATCTAATTAAACTTAATTCTTCTCTTTCTTTTTAGTTTTAGGACTCCTCAGGACCTCTTCTTTAGAATTCTTCTCTCTTACTTTTTTTCTTCAAAAATAAATTAAATTTAATTAAATTAAATTAAAATAAAAATAATAATAAAATAAATAAAATAATAAAAAATAAAAAATAATAAAATAATAAAAATAATAAATAATAAAAAAAATAAAAAAATTTTGAATCACACATTAGGGTTACACTAGTACATACAAAGTAGGAGATTGCTTTATCTGACCAAGTTGAATCCAATTCTAAAATTGAATGGCTGAACTATATTAAACCTAATAGTCAAATGGCTAAAAATTTTAGAGATCCATCTAAGTAGATGAAGAAATATTTTATTTCTTTCACCTATAATCCATCGACTTATATCCAATTATCTGATATTCATACTACCCACTATGAGATCAAGCCGACTACAATCCAAATGCTCCTATCTTTCTATGGAAATACTAATGAAGATTCTTATAAGCATCTGGATGAACTTTTAGAAATCTACTCTATGGTGAAAATTCAAAATTTAACTGATGATGCCTTTAGATTAATCTTATTCCCCTTTTCATTAAAAGATAAAGCCAAGTACTAGCTTGACATAATTAGGAGACCAATCCAAACTTGCATAGAATTGCAAAGTAAATTTCTTAAGAAATTTTATTCCATAGGTCGAACCAACACCATGAGACGAGCTATCACTGAATTTGCTCAGCTTCCAGGATAACAAATTCATGAGTCATGGGAGAGACTTAAGAACTTCTTAGAAAATATCCACATCATGGTCTATCTAAGTGGCAAATTGTTCAATCTTTTCATGATGGTTTAGGAGACCAATATAAATAGATGGTAGATGCATTCTGTGGAGGTGCATTCATGAATAAAAGTGAAAACCAAGCCTATGCCTTATTTGAAACCCTGAGTGAAAACTCAATCAACCATGCTTCATTATCTTTCTACCAAAAGTGGATAGAAATCTATGAACATTCAGAATCTAGTTCTAAGACTAACTGAAATCTAATAAATAAAGTAGACCTTCTTACACAAAAAATAGATCAACTCCTAATCCTAGGTTAATAATCTCCTGCACAAAATATATCACCCTCTAATTATCAGGAGATTTATTTTATTTATGCTAGCCCAACACATTATGTGAGTGAATATCCTACGGTTGCATAGTTTCCACCTTTCATCTAAGAACAAGTCCAAGCTGTACAAGGCTACTCCAAATCAGTTAATGTTTCTTTTTTAAATTTATATAATCCAGATTGGAGGAACCATCCTAATTTTTCTTGGATATCCTAATAGACTCAGGCTCAGATCCAAATTCCACCTGTACAAAATTATCAAGACAGGCCCTAATACTAGAACTATGCTTATAATAGAAGTCACCTAGTCAGTCCATCCAACCATTACATTATAATCAACCATTATACCCACCTCTTCAATAGATCATTCTAGCTGATGATAGATTTAATCAACTATAATAATTAATTCTAACTCAATAACAATCAATTTTAACTCAACAATAATCTATCATAGGCTAGAAGTACAAATAGGATAATTAGCCGTGTCTAACATGAGAAGAAAATTAGGTCAACTATTGAGCCAATCAATTCTTATAAACAACCCATCCATTATTCACCAACCACCTAGATCAAGTAATCAATCTAATGTCCCACTTAAGAATCCTCAATTAAGGAATGCCAAAGTAATTTCTAAACTTAAAAGTTATAGGATTCTTATGAATCTATACTAAGATCAGGTAAGAGATGCTAGTACTGATGCTAGCCAAAATAGAAATTTAGAAGAACAGGTTAATACTGAAACTAACCACATAGAAAAACCTAAGCCAGGAACCAGTATTAATGCTTTGTTTCAATTCCAATGAGACTGATAAAGAAAAGAAGAAAACAGATGATTTACCCAAGATCTATAAACCTAAAAGCCTGTTCCCTTCAGCCCTAGAAGCCAGTTCTTCTTATAAAAATCAAGAGGCATATAATGAAGAGCCAATGGAGTTGTTTAAGCAAGATCATATTAATTTACCTCTAGAATTAAACCCACCTTTAGTCATCCTTCAAGTATCCATTGCATTAAACTCAACTCTTAATACAAAAACTCAATTCATAAGCATTCTAGAAGAACAAATAGGAGAAATTCTTGACAAATAAGGATCTGAGAATAGGATCATGAACTATATTCCCATAATTAAAATAAATATATTAATAAAGGAATAATAAACTATTTTTTTGAGATTTGTAATTCAAAATCATTGAAATTTGTCAATCTAATATTTGACACATGATAGATAAGCTGCTTTATGTCTAGATGAAGACGGTAAACTTAGCATTTGTTGGAAGGCAATCCAATATTTAGTTTTTTTATCTAATTTTTTTAATTTATTTTCTTTTTATGTCATTTTGAAAAAGTTGGTGGGAGAGCCCAAATTTTCAAAGATATATGCTGAAACATAAAAATATGCTGAGTCAGGTTTTTCTATTCTTTATTATATCCTTTATTCTTTTTCTTTATTGAGGATAATGTCAATTAAGTTAGGGAGAAGAATAATAAAAAAATTAAATTTTTTTTAAAAGTTCTCAAAAAAGTTAGTATTTAATATTTATACATCCGATTGCGCTTAAGAATCGAGTTGAACTAAGCATTTTTAAAAAAAAATTGATGCACAGGTCAAAAATTTGTGAGATATTAAGGGATCAAGTATTAAGAAAACCGAATAAAGAGTTAAGCCTAGAATATAAATAATTTTTTTTAAGCAATTCTAATTTTTTCTGCTAGCGTCAAAGAAGAAGTCTATTTTTTATGGGCTTATGTAGGATAACTATATATTTTTTCTATATATATAAATATTTTAAAATAAAATAACATTTAAATACTTTTTACTAAGTAATTGGACCTTTTTGCCTAAGCAAGCATTGAGTTTTGCATCAAAAGATGAGAAGGACGAAGAAGCTCATTGTAAAACTAGTCTTAACTCATAGCTTGTTTGATTTGAACTAGTAAGCTCGAGGGATATTTTATACCTAGTGCCCTAAAGCCAACTAGTTTGGGAATCATTGGCCCAAGACTCACTACATAGATTAAATAAAAAGCTTGAGGGATTAAGATACTCAATAGTGGTACAATGTTAAAAAAAATAATAATAATACATTGATTTTTTATCGAGTAATCAGATCCCATTTCCTAAGCAAGCAATGATATTCACGTCAAAAGGTGAGCAATGTGAATAAAAAAATATCAATAAATGAAGAGTAGAAGTAACAATATACTTGCCCATATGGAAGTTTAGATGATTCAGAGATAAAGATAGGGACAATTTAGAAAAAGTTCAGAAAAGTTGAATGTTCTTTACTTAATTTCATATTGGTAAGTACTAATACCCCAATGATATACTTCACTTAAGCTGTACTATACATCAATGGCCATTTGAAAATTGCTAGATAAAATTTAAAATTTTAAAGCTTAAAAGATATCTAAAACTAAATTCTTTTTTTACTTGAGGATGAGCAAAGCTTAAGTTGGGAGGTGTGATAAGTATCGTAAAAATACCAATAAAAATATTAATTTATTAATTATTTTTTTATTTTTAAAAATTAAATATTTTATTTATTTATTTTAAAAAATATATTTATCAATAAAAAGAGCTCATTTTTTTAATCATAATAAAATAAATTTAGAGTAAATTAGAGTTAAAATGGACCTGATATGAATTTTAAAAAAAATAAAAAAAATAAAATAGCTCAGTCGGCTTGCCCAGCCAAGTCGGCATTCTCAGTCAAGCCACCAAAAATAGCTCAGCTAGCATGACCCAGCTAGTCAATGTACCATTCAAGCCAGCTCAGCCATAGAAGCCCGCCGCCGATCCATGAATCCAGACATAGACCGCCTGCTCAACAGAAGGCAGTGAATCATTGGCTAACACGTGGTGCACCATGACCCTTAAAGGGTTTACAAAAATTCTCATATGACTTATGGGGCAAAATGTAATTTCACATGCAAAAGGTGTGCACCGATTGGTCCAGGCTTACGGTGTGATCGATCTACATGGTCCATGGGCATAGTGTGGTGCCATCCAATAGCTATGGTCGCTGTCGATGATGATTGGATGGTGGTGGACTTTTTCTACATTGATTCAATTTCCATCAGCTCCCAGTGTGCGATCAGATGGTTCCGAGCACTCCAGGTGATGATCGAATGGCCGATAGAGCTCCCAACGGTGATGTAAACACCTAATGATGATCTGACGGCTGAAAATCCACCTGATCAAAGCAATCCAATGGCCAGGACTTAATGTGACTTGATCTAGGCTATTATACATCAATTTTTGGTCATTTTTTGATTGTTTAATCAAGGTCTGATGGCCAAGACTCATGGAACTGCATAGAATTCATCCAGGGGATGTTTTAATTCAATTTTTCATGGGATTTCTTAACATTTGCTAATTAAAACTTCAGCTTAGTCCCATATTGCCTAGCAACAAAGATTCCAGCCTTCCAACACATTATAAATAAGGTACTAGGCCATCAAATCAGATCATCTTTAGTCATAGGAAGGTGATGGTACAGGTTAAAGCCATGCTTGGAATTTATGGTGGCTTTGAGGCAGATGGTGCCAATAGGAAGAGCTAGGCCTTTACACCATCTTCATGATAATGCTAATCTAAGATCAAGATTAGCTACTTTTAATTTTTATTTTTTCTTAAATTTTATGTATTTAAATTCTAAATTTTTAATTAATATAAAATTTACTTTTCTGCTCTTTAAATTTCATGCTCTTTATTTTTGTTATTAATTTAATTATTTCTCTTTAATTTTATTGCAAGTAGATGCTAAGATCTAACTAGTAGATCTTAGTACCAAGTTTAATTTTTTACATTATTTATTTTTTATTTATATTATATTTTTTGACTTTATTTTTATTTCTAAAAATCTTTTCTTTTTTTATAAAAATCAAAGATTTCAAAACTAAAATATTGCCTTCTCTATGGATTTGCCTCGACTCATTGCTTTCTACATAATTTTAATTATTTTAAGAAGTCAGAATTAAACTGATAAATATGGTGCTCTAACAACAACATCGTACTCTTATCAGTACCTAGTCTTAAGAATAATCTAATCTCACTGAGCAAACTGAATTCGACCAGCTTCAGACGAAAAGCTGATGGTGGAATCCTGAAGGTCATGCGCGGCAGTAGGATGATAATTAGAGAAAAAAAGTATGGAGGATATTACCTCATGGCGAAGAGCCTAGTGCGAGGTGGAGCTTTAGGTGGAGATGGATCAGGCATGAGATGGAAGACTCGGGAGGACAACATGCAATGTTGCAAGGTGAAGTTCTTATTGCCACAAGAGGCTATCCGGAGCAGGTCTCAGGTTAAAAGATTCAAAGCCATTAACGAAGGTTGGATCGAGTGGTCTGGCTTGACTCCTATGTTTGCCGATCCATGAGGCTGTAGGCTATTACCCTAGGGCATGGGGGCGAGAGGTGAAGGAACTAGATCTAAGATTTCAGGGCTAGATCTTAAATTTTTTTCAAGATCAGACTGGGAAAGATTGAAGTAAATTAAAATTTTTTCATAAAAAATAGAGAATCTCTAGATCTAAAATCCTATTACATGATTATAGCATTATATTAAATTAGAAATTAAAAATATTAAAAAGAAAAACATGTTGATCATATCAACATGCATCTGCATTACATCTAATGTACGTATGTAATAAAAGATCAGATCCATATTACCTATGCAAGTTAGATGTTCTAACTTGCTGATTTAGGCTGCAGGATGAAGCTCTGAGCTGCACATGTATCTAGCCTCTAAGAGATGTTCACACGAGCGCACGAACCCCAATCAGAAGTCCAATTCAGGTAATCAGCATAGTATGCTAGTATTGTGCTAATCCTTTTTCGATGGTTGATCCGGTGCTTCCTTCTTCAAGACTTGGACTCCAAAAATTAGAAAGAAGGAATAAGACTTTCAATCTAAAAGAACACTCAAAAATCTCTATGAAAGAGGAGGAAAAAAAAAGAACAAAAGACCCTAGAAGAAGACCCTCTTCTTCTTCTCTTTTCTTTCACCTAGACACCTAGATTGGTGTCTATGAAATCCCCATTCCCTAAGGGTCTCTCTCTGATTTTTACATGCCCAAGAGTCCTCTCAATGGTCTAGAATCAGTGCAAAATTCAGCCCAAAAAGATCTCCTTATAAAGAGATATGGAAGAGTCTTTATTGGATCAAATTCCTACATAAGGTAAGAACACATATGGCAAGTAGTTCGGTCGCCCAACACTTGAGCGCCCCCTCCTTCGTTTTAGCCACGGACCACTAGGGTAGGCACACAAAAACTTCTCTTTTTAACCATGGAAATTAGAAGAGAAATCAGGATGGGGCAGCAGACATGAGAAGAGACCAAGTTTGTTGGGATTCTATCATATAGAGTTCAACAAACTTCAATAACTTCTCATCTATCGACCTGGTCCACAACTTAATGCCATATAGAAAAGAGAGGAGAGGGGTGGGCATGCATGATGATCAGGGAGAGAGGAGATTTCTGACCAAAAATAAGAAAGAAAGGGAATGGGGGCATGGGATATAGGTGGTTAAGCAAGATGAATCCTAGTCTTACTAGAATTCCATATCTGACTTGGTCAAATATGATTTCTCAAACCAAATCAAATCAAAAGTAAATCAACCCAATTAAATAAGACCAAAACCCAATTAAGAACTTAATTAAATAAATTTAAATTAAATTTAATTTTAATTTAATTTTTTAATCAAATTAGAAAATTAGGTTGACCCAAGTCCTAGTTGAACTAGGACTAGTTCTTTCTTGCACTTGGCTTATCGAATAAACCAATTGGACTTGATCCAATCAAGCACAAATCAAATCTAATTAAATCATATTTAATTAGACTTAATGTCAATATTTTGGCTTAATCAAATTAAGTCAATTAGCAATCAAATTGCTAATCGATCCTCCTACAATATTTGTACTAGGTTAAACATCAATCATATTAATCGTTTAACCTTAGAACGATTCACAATCATTGATCAATCATCTGATCAGATGTGAACTCTAATATGTGTAATCCCATAGATCCGAACCTAAGCCAATACCATTGGAATAAATTTTTATACCAATTAAAGTGATCATCTAGCAATGGTACCCGATGGTCGGATAGGTCTAATGTGTAGAACAACATCCTTAGAATTCATGTAGATATAGTTGTCATATAATTCATCTTCTTGACCAATATGCTCATAGGACACCTCAAAATTTAGCTGTCAACTCTGATTAGACTATCCACATTGTATTTTAAAATATCAAATCCATCTTATGGATTACACTAGCCAAGGTTTTGCTATATTAAAATATAGTAATACATTCTTCTCCAACTCTTACAGTGGTCAATCCCATCTTGATCACGCACCGACTTTGCAAGTACTTAACTATGCCCAGAAATCTTTCATTACTGAATTAGAAATTTAGTTAGTCTGATACCAAAGCATAGTGAGCTGCTTGTAAGCCACTGAGGTGATCTCAGGTCTAAGGGATACTTATACCTATATCCCATCAGAGACATTCTTAATAACAGAATACTCTAGAGTTGGTCACGTTCAATGATGATGTACCCCTATATCTCACCTATATGTCATACTAGTATGTCCACACTTCTTGGTTAAGAGGATAATTAACCTATATTGCGTACAGCGACCTATGCTCGATAGACACTATCATTTTTATTAACTACCTATCATTTGGTCATAAATAGTTTTAAGGACTAATCGATAAATCCTCTCTTTATCGAATTTAAATAGTTCTAAAGACTTCATCACAATAATGGAGTTTGTTAGAAGATGAAAAATTATGATGAAAATGTTAAAAATATATTTTATTAATCAATAAATCAATTATAATTATAATATAGTACAACCATCAATAGGCTGATGATTGGCTTTGGGATATATTTTTCAATAACTCTCACTTGTCCTAAAGCTACTCGGCATAGTATCTAATACCCATCTTCGACTTGTGATTGTTGAACTTCTTTATCATTAGCACTTTAGTGAAGGGGTCGACCAGGTTCTCCTTTCCATTGATCTTCTGAAGGTCGACATTACCTCAATCCATGATCTCTCAACTAGATGGAAGCGGCACAAAATGTGCTTCATCCGCTGGTGTCCTTTGGTTCTTTTGCCTGAGCTATGGTACCAATGCTGTTACACTAGAGAAGGACTGGACCATCAAGGAAGGATGCTACTCTAAGCTCAGTGATGAACTTTCTCAGCCACACAGCTTTATTCATGGCATCTGATGCTATGATGTACTCTACTTTGCAAATAGACTCTGCCATAGTATGCTGCTTGGAACTCTTCTAGCAGATGGCTCCACCATTTAGAGTAAAGATATAACTTGAGATGCTTCTACTATCATCATGATCAGATTGAAAGTTGGAGTCTGTAAACCTCATAAGTTTTAGATTTGACTCACTATAATCCAACCATTGGTTCTTAGTATTTCTCAAATACTTAAGGATGGCTTTAACCATTTTTCAATGGTGTTCTCTAGGATCAGATCGGTATCTACTCACTACTTCTAGTAAGTATGCTATATCTGATCTCATACATGTCATGGCATATATGATAAATCCCACTATCGAAGCATATAGGACTCTACTCATACGCTTTCTCTCTTCAAGAGTTGTCGGACAATCCTTCTTAGAGAGAGAAATTTCATGGCCTATCGAGAGATAGCCCTTTTTGAAATTCTTCATGTTGAACCTCTTGAGCATAGTACATGGACTGGGATAACTAAAGCATCCTTTTTGATCAATCCCTATAGATCTTCATCCCTAGAATGTAGGATGCTTCACCCAAGTCCTTCATGGAGAGCTAAGATGACAACCAAACTTTTATTCCCTGCAGTGCGAGGATGTTATTTTCGATTAAAAGAATATCATCCACGTACAAGATAAGGAATACCACTACTAGACCATTTGTCCATTTATAAATGTAGGGCTCTTCTCCATTCTTAATGAAGCTATACATTTTGATCACCTTATCAAAATGCATGTTCCAACTCCGAGATGCTTGCTTCAATCCATAAATAGATCTCTAAAGCTTGCACACCTTGGACTCATCTATGGATATGAACCCCTCAGGTTGTATCATATACATCTGTTTAGTTAGCTCTTCACTCAGAAAAGTTATTTTCACATCCATTTGCCAAATCTCATAATCCAGATAGATAGCTATCATAAGTATTATCCGAATGAATTTGAACATTACCATAGGAGAGAATGTCTCGTCATAGTCAATACCATAATGTTGATGATACCCCTTGGCAACCATATGGGCTTTATAGGTCTCCACCTTTCTGTCTACGTCCCTCTTTTTCTTAAAGACCCACTTACACTCAATAGATTTAACCCCTTTGGGTGGGTCAACCAATGTCCACACATCATTGACCTTCATGGACTTCATTTCAAATTTCATGGCCTTAAGCCATTTCTCAGAATCAGATCTTTGCATAGCATCCATATAGGTGATCAAATCCTCATCATTCTCATTAAGTTCAATGGGATCACCATCTTGGATCAAGAAACCATAGTATCTATTTGGGTGATGTGGTACTCTACCGAATCACCTTAATGGTGTAGGTACACTGGGCTCCAAATCTGATCTAATTATATTCGACTCAAGTTCAGCTACAAGTGTCGGTCTTTCTACCTGTTGAGCTTCATCAAGTTCAATCTTAGAGGCAACAATTTCTTTATTAAGAAACTCCTTTTTTCAAAAGGTTGCCTTAAGGCTGACGAACATCTTTTGTTCATCAACATGGTAGAAACAGTATCCTTTGGTCTCTTTTGGATACCCTATGAATATGCACTTGTCAGACCTACATCCAAGTTTATCGGTTACTAATCATTTGACATAAGCCGAACACCCTCAGACGCTAAGGTGTGAAAGTACTAGCTTATGCCCTATTCATATTTTATTTGGAGTCTTAACTACAGACTTACTTGAAACCCTATTTAATAAATAGCAAGCCGATTCAAGTGCATATCCCTAGAAGGATATCAGCAAGCTGGCAAAACCCATCATGAATCGGACCATGTCTAATAGAGTTCGATTCCTCCTTTCAGACACACCATTATATTATGGTGTTTCTGGAGGAGTCCATTGGAAAAGAATTCTATTCTCTCCTAGATATGTGAGAAATTCATTGAAAAAGTATTTTCCTCCTCAATCAGACCAAAGAGTTTTAATACTTTTCTCAGTTTATTTTTCTACTTTACTTCTAAATCGTTTGAATATTTTAAATGAATCCAAGTTGTGTTTCATCAGATAGACATATCCATATCTGGATAGTTCATCTATGAAAGTGATGAAGCAGAAGTATCCACTTCTAGCACTTATCCTCATTGGTCCACATACATCAGTATGTACTAGACCTAAGAGCTCAGTAGCTCTTTCACCATTTCCAGTAAAAGATGACTTAGTCATTTTACCATGAAGACAGGACTCATAGTTTGGAAGCGATTCATAATCACTAACTTCAAGGATTTTTTCTTGAGTCAACCTGTTTATCATATTCTTATTTATATGACCTGGCCTACAGTGCCAAAGGTAGATATCTGACATATTATATAATCTAGGGTGCTTGCTAATTGAATAAACTATGTTAATAGGCTGTGATAATATATACACACTATTGTTCAAATATCCAGAGAAAATAATAATGCCATTCATAATGATATTACAAAACTATTTTTTTATTAAAATTTCATAATTATTTTTAGTCAGAAGGCCTACAGAAATGATATTTAAAAAGAAACTTGGACAGAAATGATAATCATCAGGAATAATAGTATAGGACGAAAATACAAGTTTCAAGATTTCTAAAGCTAGAACTGGAACTGGTCTTTCATCTTCAATGTTCAAGAACCTCTCATTTTGCTCGAATCTCTTGCTGACCTACAACCCCTACAATAAATTGCAAATATGGTAAGAGCTACCGATATCCAATATCTAGTCAATATAATCATAAATAGAGAAATTATAAGAAGTTATCATTTAAATACTTTGTCCAGCAATTGTTTGCTTCTTTCTCTGTCTGTTCGGATTCAGGAAGGCAATGTATTGAGGATAGTTCCTCTTCTAGTGCCCTCACTTCTTGCAAAAGAAGTATTTAGCTTGACTCTTATCAGGCTTGATCTTTCTGGTCTGGCTCTGCATAGATGTTCCAGCCTGAACTTACACTTTCTTGCCCTTCTTCTTCTTGTTCTTCTTTCCTTTCCTAAATGGTCGAGAACTAGAAGACGAACCTCCCACTAAGTTCACCGACTCCTTATGGAGTTGGTGTTCCTTTTCAAAGTTCTAAAGCAACCCCAATAACCTATAATAGTCAACTTTAGGCTTTGTCATTTTGAAATGAGTGAGGAATGGGAGATAGGACTTGGGTAGCGAGTTTAGCATTGCATCTTTTTCAAGCTATTTATGCAAGGAAAACCCAATCTTGCTAAATCGCTCTATCAACTCAATCATGTACAGTACATGATCAGTGATAGAGGCTCCATCCCGCATCCTGGCACTGAAGATGGCACAACTAGTCTAGTGCCTTTCAATGTCATCGAGTGTGCTAAAAGAATCATCCAACACTTGAAGCATATACTTTGGCTGAGCGGTCTCGAATCTGTGACTAAACTTATCGCTCATGATAGCTAGCATAATGCAGCGCACCATGATTTGATCACTGAGCTACTCTGGTAAGTGTCTCTAACTATTCCACGTACATTTATAGCTAACTCCTCAAGTGTAGAATCCATCAACACATACAGGATCCGTTCATGCTCTAGGACTATCTTCAACTTTTAGTACTAGCTACCGAAGTTGGATCTCACCAACTTATCATTATCCAATAATGGTCGAAGTGATAGGAAAGTGGATATATCTGCATAAAGAAAAAACATAAACTAATTAATAATTAATTCATTAAATCTAAAGATTTGATCTTTAATCAAAAGTTTTCTCACTATTTTATTCGAACTGGTAGCCTCTACCTCTAATTTAAGAAATTACCCTAATTTCTTAGTGGATACTAGAATCCACATAGAGTGCACACGAGCCTAACTTTGGTTGGCCAACCCATGTACATCTAAGGGTAGGTTTATAACCAATTATTTCTTCAAATAATTTTAGTAATTAAATTTTTATCCTAATCTCTAATCAATAGGCTTTGGCCTCCACTAAAAAGGTCCAATTAGGTCCAACCATTAACGTGACCAAACTTGGTCCATCAAACTAATGAATGATTAGGCCCAAGTTTGGTTGGCTAATCTAACCATCATTTAGAAAGATGAAGCCAAGAAATCATATAATGAATGATAATTCCATTAGTCGATAAGCACCAGGCCTTTGGGCCTCCAATGATTATCCAACTAATGGACCTATTACCATCCACTTAATGGGAAGCTATGATCTAGTTATCATAATAACTATTTTATTTTAGGGATCTAATAATTTTATAGAATTTAGTTTTTAAAGAAGAGGGAAGATTAGATGAACCAGCTTGTCATGATCCTCCCACTGGCTTCACCAAGTCAGCTTAAGGGAGAACGTTAATAGGCAGGTCTAGGAGCATCTAAATCAGTCACACTAATTTACCTAGCTGACATGGGTCAACTCAAATAGTCGAGTGATCCGATCAAAACATAATTTCACCAAGAGGTCAGGTAAGTTTGATCAGTGGGATGGTCTGCCAAAGCTTACCTTAGACACTATCAAAAATAGCCAGGTAAGGAGGCTGCCAATTAAAGACCACTGATATGGTTTACCTTAGACACCAACTAGTTTAATTAGTCTTAATTAGATCAACCTAACAGTTCGTGCTAGACCGCAAAGCCAAGAATCAAGTCCATCTTAGGTCTCATTAAAGACATGGACTTGACCAACTACAACTATGGTAATTGATCTAGAGAATCCTTGACCTAATCTAAGATAATAATTGATTAGATTTAGTCAATTCTCTAATTAAGTCCATTCTTTAATCTAACCTTAGGTCTAACCTAATTAATGGACCTAATGAATGGTTTCATGCTTGAATTTCAAAATCTTTTTGAAATATAATGCAGTGAATGATGTAGATTAAACTATTTAATCTACAATAGTATGCAATATAATTACTAAACCCTACATCTAGGACCTATAACATGTCGTAATATATTTTTAAATCTAAAATTAAATATTTTGGTATTGATCAAATCAATACCCTAGATCTAGAATAGATTTAGATCTAAATCATAGATCACATTTAGGTGAGAGAAGAGATCAAATCTCTTACCTTTGCATGGATCGAGAACTTCATGATTGATTTTCATTATTGTCTTTGGAGCCGCACACGTATTCGATCTCTACAGAAAGTCCACACGAGGATTCGCTCAAGGTGCTAGCTTCTCATGGATCCCTCCTGATGGTTAATCAAAAATTATTCTTCGGATATCTTAGATACTTCATGAGATGAAGAATAAGAGGAGGAATAAGAAAAAATCTAACTCTTGGACCTCTCTAAAATTAGAAATAAAATATATTAGAAAAGGTCCTAAGAGAAGACAAATCTTCTCTTTAAGGACATCAACGATTGATATCCTAAAAACATCTCTATGCTAGGACAAGAGGAGATATTTTCTCCTAGACTTTTTTCATATTTCCAAATCTTACACTCTCTAATTTTTCTCATAAAAAAAATCATAAAAATATAGAGAAGAAGGATTCTCAAAGAAATCTTAAGAGAAGACCTTCTTCTCTTTTTCTTCTCTCATCAGGACATGATCAGATCATGTCCAAAAATGATCACTATGCCCCAACACCTTGGAGCACATATCCCCATGCCTTCTTCCTCCCTCTCTCTTATATTTTTATCATATAAAAATCATAAAGAATCGGAAGAAATTAAACATTGAAAGAAAAATATAAGAGAAGACATTCTTCTTATCTTTGTCTTCATCAAGACATGAACCTTTCATGTCTTAATGAAGACTTTTTTTCCAAAGAAGTAGGCACCCCAAACCACCATGCCCTCTTACCTTTTCATCTACTTTTTACATGGAATAACTAGGAGTTTTAATGCCCAAAAACTTAGAAGGAGGCATCCCAAGACAACCCTCCTTTGACTAGGTTAAAACCTAGTTTTTAGGAGGATTATATGGAATCCTATGGGGCGTCCAACTCTTGGACGCCCTTCCCACAAAATTTGGCATGAGTCCTTCCTATTCCATGTACAAAAATAAGAAACAAAAGGTTGAAAAAAATAGAGAGAGCACGAGAATGTTGGCGCAAACAATAAGGAAGAGTTTTGGATTTCTAAAACTCTATTAAGAAGAGATCAAATCCAAACCAATTTCCAGTTATGACCAAGTCAATCTTGATTATGGGGCATGGAGAAGCTATCTTAGGTATGGAAAATCATGTAAAATTTTGGAAATAAAGTGTGGGCGTGGAACATCATAATGGTGCAAGGGAAGATGAGTCCTAGTCTAACTAGGACTCTTCTTCTTTAGAATAGGTCAAAGTCTTTTGTACCAAATCCAAATTTGATTTAAGTCAACCTAATTAATAGAAAATCCTAATCCAATTAAAAATCTAGTTAAATTAGATTTAATTAAATTTAAATTAAATTTAATTTTTAATCAAATTAAAAATTAGGTACACTCAAGTTCTAGTCGAATAGGAACTTATTTTTTCTTGCAATTGGCTTATCCAATAAATCAATTAGACTTAATCAAATTAAATCCAAACTAATTCTAATTGAATCAATTCTATTAGACTTAATCTCAACCTAATTGCTCAATCAAATTGAGCCAATTAGCAATCTAATTGCTACTCAATCCTCCTGCAATACTTGAATTAGGTCAAACGTCAATCGCATTGAATGTTTGAATTTAGAATGATTCTCAATCATTGATTAACCATTTGATCAGGCTACAATCTCTAATATGTGTGACTCCATAGGTTTGAACCTAAGTTGGTAGTATAGAAATCAATTTCTGTACCAATCGAAGTAACCATTTAGCAATAGTTTCCGACGTCTAGATAGGTCGAATGTATGCAAAGCAATATTCTTAGAACCTTGGCCCATGGCTACTATATAATTTATCTCTTTGATCAATAATGCTCAAGATAACTTCGAGTAAGCTGTCGATACTTATACAAGTCATCTTTATTGTATCTCAAAATTTTACAAATTTCATAACTCCTAACAAGGATTACCCAAGCCTAGGTTTTGCTAAATTGAACCATAATGAGACATTCTCTTCTTGAAGCTAATTAGGAGTGGTTAATCCCATCTTGACTCACATACTGACTTCACAAGTACTTGACTATATCCAAAAATCTTTTAACCTATATTAGAAATAAAGGCAGTCCGACACTAAAGTATAGTGAGTTGCTTGCAAGTCATCATGGTGATCTCAGATCGGAGGGATACTTATATCCATTAGCCTTAGCTAGCTACTCTTGATAGTAGAGTGCTACATTAATCACATTCAATGTAGATATACCTCTACATCTCATCTGAATGCCATATCAGTGTCTTCACATCATTTGGTTACGAGAACAACCAACGCATATGGCATATAATGACCTACACTCGATAAGTTATCGTCCTTATTAATAACTTATCATTTGATCATGAATAGTTTAAGAACCATCTAATAAATCCTTCTTTATCGATTGATTATGGTTCTAAGGACTTCATCATAATTTAGAAGTTCATTTAAGGAAGATAGAACTTTTATGATGAATAAGCCAAATAACTATTATTATTAGATAATCTATATATAGGTTTTAATCATCTACAACTTAGATGATTGGCTTTATGACATATTTTTTAATAACTCCTACTTGGACTAAAGTCAATCAGAATGATATCAAATATTTCATCTTCCACTTGAGTTCATAGAACTCAGTTTCGAAGCCTTAGCAAATGGATCGGTCAAGTTCTTCTTTTTCATCGATCTTCCAAAGATTGACGTCACCCTGATCTAAAATCAAAGATGATAGCAATATGAAATTTGCTGATCCCATGGTGCATTTTTAGATTCTTTAGCCTAAGCTATAGTTCTAGTGCTACATTAGGACTAGACCATCAATGGAGGGTGCCACTTCCAACTTGCTAATGAACTTATGCCACCATATGGCCTACATGGCAGCATCATATGCCATAATGTACTCTACATCACTAATTGAATAGGCTATAGTATCCTACTTGGAACCTTTCTAATAGATTGCTCCAATAATTAGGGTATGACCCAACACTCTTTTGCTATCATCTTGATCTGACTAAAAACTAAAATCAAAACATCCACAAGTTTTAAGTATCTCCATATTTGAGTCACTAGACCCTAGTATTTTCCAAATACTTAAGGATTGCCTATACAATCTTTTAGTGGTTCTCACTTGGATCAGACTGGTATCTGCTCACTGCCCTTAGTGAGTATATCATATTTGGTCTTGAACATAAAAAAATTAGATGACAACCAAACCTTTATTTCTTGCAATGTTGGAATGCCATTTTCGATTAAGAGAATTTCATCGACAGACAACACAAGGAACAACACTACAGAACCTTTTGCCAACTTATAAATGTAGGGTTTATCTTTGTTCATAACAAAGACATACGTTCAAAACATATGTTCAAACTCTAAAATAATAGCTAGATGTGATTTATAGATCTCTACCTTTCCACCTACGCTACTCTGATCCTTTTGAAAATCTATTTACACCAAGTAAACTTTATTCCTTCAGATGAATCAACTAGTATCCACACACTATTGATTTTCATGGACTTTAATTTGGATTACATGGCTCCAAGACACTTCTCAAAGTCAGACCACTGCATTGCATCCCTATAGGTGATCAGATCCTTATTGTTTTGATCGAGCTCAATAGGATTGCCATCCTGAATCTAGATACCAAAGTATTTGTCCAACTAATACGGTACTCTACCGGATCTCCTTAAAGATGCTACTTTAATAGGCTTCAGATTTGATCTGATCAAATCTAGTTCTGTAGGTTTACTAGATTATGTTGGTTCATTTTCTACTAGTCAAACTTTCCAAAGTTCAACTTGATAGGCATTAGTTCCTTCTCTAAGGAACTCCTTTCCAAAAGAAATGCTCTACTGCTGATGAACATCATATATTCTTCAGCATGGTAGAATTTATAACCCTTAAACACCTATTAGGCCAGGATCCAAGTTTATCTATGTGCAAACCTTTGACATAGCCCGATCAACCCCAAACCTGAAGGTGAGAGAGTCTAGGTCTATGCCTGATCCATATTCCATATGAAGTCTTCACAACAGATTTACTCAGTATATTTACAAAGTAAAACTAGTAGTCTCAAGAGCACAATCCTGAAATAGGCAGACAGGTGAACCCTATCGTGAATCGAACCATGTCCAACAAAGTTTAATTTATCCTTTCAGATGCACTATGTTCCAAAATGGAATCCACTGAGAGAGAATCCTATTCTCTCATAGATATGTCACAAACTTACTAGATAAGTATTCACTTCTTCGATCTAATCAAAGAGTTTTAATACCATTTTTAGTTTACTTTTCTATTTCATTATTGAATCATTTGAACATTTCAAATGATTCATGCTAGATGCATCCATGCACAGATAGGTCATCTATAATGAAATATTGATATCTTCCTTTGGCACTTAAGTTCATAGGTCCACGTACATTACTATGTATGGGACTTAAAAATTTTATCGACTCCTTCACCCTTTCTAGTAAAAGATGACTTTATCATCTTCCCAAGAAGACAAGACTCACAAGCTATCAATAATTCACAATCATTGATATTAAGATTTTTCTCTCAAGCTAACCGGTATATCTTGTTCTTTTCAAGATAACTAAGCCTATAATACCAAATATAGACATCCATGACATAATCTAACTTGGATATTTATTAAATGTGTACATTACACTTAGTAGGTTGTATAAATGTTAAATGTCATTTCTTTATTATCCATGTATTATTGTAATATTATTCATAATAATATCACAACAATCTCCTTTGTTGATAAATGATAACCATCTCTGACCAAAAGGCCAATAGAGATCACATTTATCATAAACGATGGACAATAGTGACAATCACTCAAAATAACATCTTCTAAAAATAAGCTTGACAATTCCTAAAGCTAAGATTAGAATAGGACTTCCTTCCCTATCTTTCAAGAATCTCTTACCATTTTCAAACATTCCACTTACCTAAAGTCCTTGTAATGAATTACATAAGACCACCGGTATCTAATACCTAAGTAGTAGAATTACATATAGAAAAATTTCAAGATGTTATCATATAATATCCTTGATAAGCAACTCTTGCTTCTTTCTCTTGTTCAGCCTATTATGCTTAAGGAAAGCAAGACAATTCTTCTTCCTATGATCTTGCTTCTAATAGTAGAAGCACTATCTTGATTTGAATCAATATTGGACTAATTATTTTGACTGGACTAAGAAGCCCCAGTATGAATCCATTCGTACCACTGTACCAAATTCAACTTTTGATACTAATTATCGAAGTTGGGTTCCATAAGTCATCACTATTTGACAATGATTAGAGCAATTAAGATTTAGCCTTAATTTGAGAAAAGAGAACAGTGACCTTAATGTATATGAATTATTTTAAGCCTAGATACTTGCACTTTAGTCTTAAGGTTCTCCCACTATTTTATTCGAATTGGTAGCCTCTACCTCCAATTTGGAGAATCACTTTAATTCCTTAGTAGGTATTAGAATCCACATAGACTGCATATGAGCCCAACTTTGGTTGGCCAACTCATGTACATCTAAGGGTAGGTTCATAATCAATTATTTCTCCAAACAACTTCTAATAATTTAATTTTGCTCCAAAAACCTAATCAGTAGGTTTTAGCCTCCACTATAAGGATTCGATTAGGTCCAATCATTAATATGACCATACTTGGTGCATCCAACCAATGAATGATTAAGCCCAACTTTGGTTGGCCAACCTAACCACCATTAGAGAGACACTTCTAAGTCATCATATTATGAATGATAATTTTATTAGTCAATAACTATCAGGCCTTTGGGCTTTCAATGATTATTAAGTTAATGGACCCATTATCATCCAACTTAATTGGAGGCTATGACTCAGTTATCTCCATAACTTTATCATTTTAAGAAATAATTTTAAAAAATTTAAATTATTAGTGATTTAAGGATAGAAAGAACATGGATCAATCTGCTCCCACTAACTTTATCAAGTCAAGTCCTCCTACTGACTTCTTAAGTCTTTGATAAGGACTAGAATCAATATCGATCCATGGGCACCTAGATCAGTCTCATTGAATAAAATCAGTCTCACTGATTTTCTATATACATGAATTAGCATGAATCAATGAGCAACCTAATCAAGACATGATTAACCACATTGGCTAGGTAAGCGAGCTGCCAATTAAAAACCATCGATCTGGGAATGCCAGACTTATCTTTGATACCAATCGATTTATCAGTTTTGATTTGGTCTGTCTAAAGACTTGGGCTCACCACTGAGCCATGATCAGTATCCATTTGTTAGATGTATGGACTTTGATCAACTACAACATTGAAGTAATCTATAGAAATGTGTTGACCTAAAGATTGATTTTGATGATGATAAAGAGTTTTGAGTATAATTTGTTATGTTACTAATATTATTTTTGAGAATATGCAGTTTAAATTCCAAGTGCTCACGATGCTCTATGTAATTTTCATCTATTAAATTGAGTACCATCAATCAAAAGGTTATTGAAGAAAAACCAGACATGACATACCTTAAAAAGGATGGTTAACAAGAGTTAAATCAAGTTTAAAAAGCAAGTCTAGCCTATAAATGAATTCAAATAAAAAAACTACTAAAAACCTCATGGTATGCTTGGCATGAAACTTAGTCGACTAAGCTAGGAGTTAGTCGACTCAGTCTCAGAGAATAAAGATGATAGAAAGCATAGAAAGATCAAAATTCAGAACCCAGTAGACTTAGTCGACTAAGTCAGAAAGTTAGTCAACTCAGTCTTAGAGAACAACAGTAGGATAGAAAGATAGATTTTTAAGCTTTATCTACTAGCAAACTAAGTTAGATTGAGTAGACTAAGATTTAGTCAACTTGGAGAAACTTAGTCGACTAAGTTCACTATAATGGCTAATTTTTTCAGAACTATACTTTTCAATTCCAACTTTTTTCAATAGCTATTTTTTTATTTCTAATGGCTAGTCACTTCTAAAACCTTCAAAATGAATTAAAAATGATGAAAAACCTTAAGGATATATAAGAAAATATTTTGAGTATTAAAGAGAAGCTTTTTAAGAGTTTCATTGAATATTCATTGAGGAAAGTCAAAGGAGTGAGTTTAAAAGAAAAGAGAAGGAGTTGATTTCAAAGTTAATCTTTATTCTTCCACTATAAATCATTCTCAAGTAAGTGAGAGCAAGAGTAAATTAAGGTAAGAAAGCAATCAAGTCAAGAATCAAGAAGCCTCATGATCACTCAAGCATTCAAGAAGTCAAGTATTCAACTATTTTCATTCAGACTTCTTCTGATTCTTCAAGGAGTTTTTATTTTTCTAAAATTAATCTTTATATTTTTATATTTTATTTTAAGTTTCTTGAGGTGAGAAACTTGTGTTGGTCCAAGCCTGGAGTTGGATGTTTTAGTGGTTTGATTGGTGAGCCAACGTTAAAATCAATCGGGATTAATTGTTAGCCCAGAGAAAAATAATTTTGTATGATTTTGATTGGTGATCTGGGAAAAATCAACTGAGTTGATTGTGAGTCCAAAAAATAATCATTATAAAGATTGTAGTTGTTGAGCCTAGATCAAAACCAACCGAATTGGATTGTTTATCTAAGAAAAATAATCGAACTGTAATCAACTGAGTGATTATAGTTGAATTCCCAAGTGGATTACTTGGAGAGTAGATATAGGTGCCGAGTTTGGTACCGAGCCACTATAAAAGTTTGGTGTTTGTGTTTGTATAGTTTCACTTCTATTGTTCTTCATCTATAGTTATGTTTTACTTTATTTTACCAAGCACATAGCATTAAAATTAAGTATTTTCATAGTTTAAATTTTTAAATACCCAATTCATCCCTCCTCTTGGATGGCCATCCTTGGACAATAAGTGGTATTAGAGCAGGTGCTCTAATATTTATTTGTTGACCTAGCAGTCAAAAGGCAAAAGATCAATGGCAACCTAAATAGAGCTTTTGTTTAATGAAGGTTATTCTATAAATAGATTCCCATAATTAAATGGGTCAAATTATATATATCAAAAAAATAGAATGAAAATTTTTATATAGTCACATGATTATAAGTTATGAAAAATTATTTTTCATAGCTCACACACTAACAATGCATTGATTATTAATAAGAAAATGATCCAACTTAATGCTAACCCCATGAATATACTTTATTCCTCCCTAGATATTATTAAGTTTAATGAAATTTCTTCATGCATTTCAGCAAATCAAATATGATAGAAATTAGAAATGACTTATGGGAGAGCAAATCAAGAAGAAGAATCAAGCTCCCATGAAGAGAATGAAGCTCACCCCAAATTATGCCTCATGGCTCAAAAGGATGAAAAGAAGAAAAAAGAAGAAGAGAAAACAAAAGAAAAAGAAAGAGTTAATTAAGGGGGAGCAAAGCAAAGAAATAAGAAATGAAAAAGAGGAAGAAAGTGCTATAAATCTTTGCCTCATGATCAATGAAGATGAGGTAAATTCAGAAAATTCTTCTCAATTTATATTTAATAAATTATTTGAAGCCTTTAATGATTTAATGGATGAATACAAAAAACTAAGGCTAAAAAATAAAGAGCTTAAAAGATCTAACCTTCTTTCGGATGATGAAAAGAGTAAATTATTGAATGAAAAGAAGATATCTTAAGAGAAAAGAATGCTTTAGCTAAAGAAAAGGAAGAACTTCTAAAATCAAAAAAATCTTTAGTTAAAGAAAAGAATAAACTCTTAATTGAAAAAGAGGATTTCATGAAAGAAAAGAACTTATTTGCTAAAGAAAAAGAAAGTCATTCAAATTCTGAAAAATCTCATATGAAAGTGAACCCAAAACTAAGAAAAGAGATTGAAAGATTGAAGTCTATACTTAACAAGTTTACAATTGGCTCTCAAAAGCTTCAATTTATTTTAATCAATCAAAAAGCTATTTTCGATAAAGCTGAAATTGGCTATAATTTATTAAGAAAATAAAAATTTGTAAACAATATATTTAGCAAAGCTTATTCTAAAAATCATTATATAGTTTGCTTTAAATGCAACAAAATTGGCCATAAAATTTTTGAATATAATGCAAAACGAATTGATAATAACTTAGTTAGGCAAATTTGGGTTCCAAAAAGGATATTGAGCACTAACTCCAATGGACCCAAGAAAGCTTGCGTACCAAAAATTATAAACTAATTTTATAGGTATACCAATGATCCAATGAGATAAAAGAAGAAAAATTCTTTGAATGGATGCCTTGAAAATAAACTAGGATGGATGATGATTGGTAAACTTTAGATCTTTCTTATATCACACCATCAATAATTGTTTCATTGAATGTATTGACTTTAATGATTTGTTAATGTGTATGCATATGAAAATTTCTTTCATGTTTTGATAAGTATGATTGATTTTGATGCTTGCAATGAATTTATACCATGATTTGAATGTCTTTATTTTAACCACCAATATGCTTTCCTCTATATATGTTGTCTAGCTATGCAACCCAAAAGGGGGGGGGGGGGGAGAGTGAATTGGGTTTTTAAAATTTTAAAGCTAATTTAAAGATATCAAGATTGAATGATGATATGCAAGTCATGTGTGTAAAGCAATTTAGGTTAGATAAAAATATAAAAGATTTGAGAAAAAGAATTTAATAAAATAAGGAAAGAAAGATTGTAAGCACACCACAAACAAGTAAGATTTATAGTGGTTCAGTGCTTCTCTTGCATCTACATCCACTTCCCAAGCTCCTACTTGAAAATTCAAAATCATGAAACATATTTAACCAGAATACAACATCGGTACCTCCGATCCTAGCTATCCCAAACTAGCATACTTATTTTTTGGGTACAAGCCAATCCTACATACTTTGATTTAAGATTTGGATCAACCCTCCTAAGTTTTGGAACCTACCCAAAATTTGAATTAAAATAATAAAGCAGAGTATAAGAGTTAATGACAATCAAATACAAATTTAGCTCTCTTAATGAGCAAATAAAATCTTAAGAATACTTTTCACAATAATGGAGGAAGCTTTTCTAATTTTTTTCAAGGTTGTTGGGGACTTGAATGAGCTCTTGAGAGGTTGGTGAACTTGAAAATAAAACCTTCTTTTCTTGAAGAGAACTTTTTGCTTAGGACTGAATTGAATAATGAAATCTCTTATATTTTTTTTCTTTTTTATTGCCTTTTAAATCTTCAATGGATGGAGGAGAGAATTCTAAGCAAGATTTATAGCCATTGGAGATATTAAAGAAAGCATTAAAAGCTGCCAAAATAGGATAAAACTAGCCGTTGTAGAAGATTTGTGTCACAGAGGTCGACCTCTGAGACAAAGTCTAGAAAATCATCTATTCTATATTTTTGGTCTTTAGAACAACAGAGGTCAATCCTTGGCATAGAAACAGCATGCCAAATAGCTCGTTTCAGCAAGGGTAAACCTAGAGGTCGATCCTTTCGCTTCAAACTTGATTTTCTTTCAAAATATGTTGCAATCAGCAAGGGTAGACCTAGGGGTTGTAGAAGATTTCTATCACAGAGGTCAACCTCAAGGTCGACCTCTGAGACAAAGTCTCAAAAATCATCTATTCTATATTTTTGGCCTCTAGAACAGCAGAGGTTGATCCTTGGCACAGAAACAGCATGCCAAATAGCTCGTTTCAGCAAGGGTAGATCTAGGGGTCGACCCTTTCGCTTCAAACTTGATTTTCTTTCAAAATATGTATCCAAAAATCATGGAACTGCCTCCAAAAGATCAGAAATCTTCTATACTTGCTCTTGAGGCTCTCATATCAAAACTTGATAAAATTATAATTTTGCTCTTGAAATACAAAAAGTCTTTTTTCAAGCAAAATTCATTAGTAATCTCCTTAAATGCTTTATAATCATCAAAATCAATTCTTGGAGCAACAATCTCTTCCTTTTTGATGATGACAAAATATTTGAGCATAAGAAAAAATAAAGCATGTAGAAGCATTAATTGAGAGTTTTAAAAATTTGAAAGAACATGCGATATCACTTACTAGGATATTATATTTAATTATTTGACAAATATTGCATTAAGAGCAGTTTGATGATTTTGCTTCAATTTTGCTATCAATTTGCTTTAATTTTGCTTATAGCCTAATTTTATCTTCCTACTCTTCCTTTTTGACTTTATCAATTAAGATCTTAAGGGATTTTAAAAATCAAAAGGAAAAAGCCTCCCCCTTAATTTATTCCATATGTTTTCCTATTAGAACAAGAGTTTATAACAAGACTTTCAATTTGCTTATATACAACACAATGTTTACAGCATATTATAATGAAATTTTAGCCAATTCATAGATGTTACATTTTACATCATTCAAATGACATCATCATATTTATATACACATATTTACATCCAAATGATTATTATTCCGTACATAATAAATCATAACATCAAGTCATCAAAACATATAAGTGCTAAAGGTATCAAAAACATTCATAAGAGTTAGGCCATCAAAACATACAAAATTTATGGATACAACTATCCATGACCCAAGCAGCCAATAGAGACAACTAAGAGATACTAAATCATAACCTAATACAAAGATAACTAAACTAGATCTAGTAGAGATCACTGTTGAAAAATGTGTCCTAAAGCCAATCATCTAAGTAGTAGATAATTGAAATTAGTATATGAATTATCTAATAATAATAGTAATTTGGCTGTTTCATCATAAAAATTTTATCTTTCTTGAATAAACTCCTAAATTATGGTGAAGTTCTTAGAACCACAATCAATCGATAAAGAAAAATTTATTGGATGGTTCATAAATTATTCACGATCAAATGATAAGTTATTAACAAGGATGATAACTTATTAAGTGTAAATCATTGTATACCATATGCATTGGTTGTCCTCTAACCAAGTGGTGTGAAAATACTGGTATGGCATCCAGATGAGATGTAGGAGTACATCTACACTGAATGTGACCAATGTAGCATTCTACTGTTAAGAATAGCTAGCTAAGGCCAATCGGTATAAGTATCCCTCTGACCTGAGATCACCATGGTAACTTGCGAGCAACTCACTATACTTTGGTGCTGGACTGCCTATATTTCTAATATAGATGATGAAAGATTTTTGGGTACAGTCAAGTACTTATAGAGTCAGTGTGTGAGTCAAAATGGGATTGATCACTCTTGATTAACTTTAAAAAGAGAATGTCTCACTATGTTTCAATTTAGCAAAACCTTGGCTTGGGTAATCCTTGTGAGGTGTCACGAGATTTGCAAAATTTTGAGACACAATAGAGATGACTTGTATGAGTGTTTGATAGCATACTCAAAGTCATCTTAAGTATAATTGGTCATAGGGGTAAATTATACGGTAACCATGGGCCAGGGTTCTAAGAATGTTGCTTTGCATACATTCGACCTATCAGGACGTCAAAAACCATTGCTAGATGGTAACTTCGATTGATAAAAAAATTGGTTACTATATTACCGACTTAGATTCGAACCTATGGGGTCACACACATTAGACCTTATAACTTGATCGAATGGTTAATCGATAATTGAGAATCATTTCGAGGTCAAACATTTAGTGCGATTGATGTTTGACCAAATGCAAGTGTTACAGGAGGATCGATTAGCAATTAGATTGCTAATTAGCTCAATTTGATTGAGCAATCAAGCTGAGATCAAGCCTAATTGAATTAGATTCAATTAGAATTGATTTGGATTTAATTAGATTAAGTTTAATTGGTTTATTGGATAAGCCAATTGCAAGGGAAGAATAATTCCTTGTTTGACTAGGACTTGGGTGCACTTGATTGACTTAGAATTTAAATCAGATTTAAATCTTGATTTAATCTAATTTAATTAGACTCCTAGTTAGACTAGGATTATTTTTAATTAGATTATATTTAATTCAATTTAAATAAAATTTAAACTAAATTTAAAATAATTTTGATCTAGTCAAACAAGAGGAGTCCCAGTTGGACTGAGATTCTCTCTCTTTCACTTGCGCCTAAGAAAGCCCACACCATATTTTAATTCCAAATTTTTATCTATAATTTTCATGACTAAGAAATTATTTTTCACACCCCATTATCTCAAGAATTGGATTTAAATTTGATTTGGTCAAAATAAGAAGAAAGATGGAAATTGTTTCCTACTTGAAAGAGTCTTCTTTGATCCAAACTCCTCCCTCCCTTGTGTGCCAACTCTACCCATGCCCCTCTATCTTATTTGGCCCTTTTTCTCTTGGTTTTATGCATGAGAATCGGTGGTTACATAAAAAAATAAGTGGGAGGGGCATCCAAGAGTTGGACGCCCCATAGAAGTCCTCCTTTGACTAGGTTTTGATCTAGTCTTGCAATAAAAGGTGGACGCCTCTTATGAGATAGTTTAAGAATATGAAAAACTCTAGAAAAATCATAAAAAGTTAGAGAAGAAGGAGGAGAAGGTGTGAAGGATTTGTGGTGCCAAGATTCTTGGAGAAGAGCCCTCAAATAAGACATCAAAAGTTGATGTCTTGAAGAGACAAGGTAGGAGAAGATTGTCTTCTCTTATATTTTTCTTTTATGTTTCTCTCTTTCTACTTTATTTATAATTTTTTTATGATAAAAATCTAAGATATAGAGAGGAAGGGCTTGAGGAAAGATGGCACCAAGATCCTTAGAAAAAAGGTCTTCATCTGGACATCAATCGTTGATGCCATGAAGGCACAAAGGTAAGAGAAGATTATCTTCCCTTTGTTTTCTTCTGAGTATCTTCTTCTTCATTATTTTATGTGATTTTTATATGATAAAAATCTAAGAGAGAGAGAGGAATAGGGTAGAGAATCTATGCTCCAAGGTGTTTGGGCATGGTGATTATTTTTGGACATAATCTGATCATGTCCTTATGCGAGAAGAAGAAGAGAAGAAGGTCTTCTCTTAGGATTTTCTTAAGAGCCCTTCTTCTTAATTTTATTTATAAGATTTTTATGAGAAAAATCTGAGGGTGTGATATCTAAAAATTAGGAAAAAATCTAGAGGAGAAGGTCTCCTCTAATCCTAGCATAGAGGTGTTTTCAGGACATCAACTGTTGATGTCCTGAAGGAGAAGATTTATCTTCTCCAAGGATTTTTTTTATATGTATTTTTATTTTCTGATTTATGGAAGATCTAAGGGTTTGATTCCTCCCTTAATCCTCCTCATGTTCTTCATCTCTTGGATTGTCCAAGAGATTCAAAGAATATGTATTTGATTAACCATTAGGAGGGATCCACGAGAAGCTAGCACTTCGAGCGGATCTTTGTTCGAGGAATCTCCAATCTATGTTGCAGGTTCATGTGGATCATCTGTAATGCTTGTGCAATTTTAAAGGCAACAACGAATTCAACCGTAGAGTTCTCAACCCATGCAAAAGTAGGAGATCTGATCTCTTGGTGACCTAGATGTGATCTAGGGTTAGATCTAGAATTATTCTAGATCTAGGTATTGATATGATCAATACCACTTATAATTAGTTTAATTTTAGATTTATATTTATGGCATAACATGTTATAAAACCTTGATGTTGGGTTTTATAATTTGATTACATGCATGTTGTAGATTAAATAGTTTAATCTATGTCTTCCGCTGCTCAATATTTTAAAAAAGTTTTGAAATCTATGCATGAAATCCTGCATGTTTTCTATCAGTGGTATTAGAGCATTCAGATTCTGTTATAACATGTTTATGTATATTTTAGATTAAATATAAAAATTAAAGTTAATTAAAGATCACACAAGCTGCCATAAGGTTGTCCGGTTGAAAGGTTAACCCCTTACAATGAAAAGGTTATCGTAGTATGTGCTGATCTAAATCAAAATCATGAATTATTTAGATTAAATCTAAGAAAATTTATGATTTAATTTTTTAATTTAAATATAAAATTTAATAGATAATAGATCTATTTTAGATTATTTAGATTAGATCTAAATAATATCAGGATTGCATATACTATCATAAGGTTGTCCTGTTGTAAGGTTTACCCCTTATAGTGGACAAGTTGTCTTAGTATGTGTTGATCCGAGAAACTTAAATCATAAATATGTTAGATGAGATCTAAAGTAGTTTATGATTTATTTTTAGATTTTAAATCTAAATTTAAATGGTTTATGATCTGATTTTGTTCATTTAGCTAGGACCTATATGATATGTTTCATGTTCTAAATCTAGAACCTGATGACGCATATGTTCTAAATCTAAAAATATATATTGAATATGATTCAATATAATTTAAAAATATTTTAAATAATAAAATTAGAAACTAGTTCTGAGATTTCATAAATCAAAACCCATAAGACTTGAACTTAATTGAGAATTAACTGATTGTTTAGGATCTAGGTTTGTGATGTGAAGATCCTAAGATAATTTCATAAAACATGGGTTAAAGGAAAATGGGTTAGCTTTGATCAGGTCCTTAACTAGGTTAGACCTAGGGTTAGATTAAATATGGACATAGTTAAGAAATTGATCAAACCTAATTAATAGTTAATTAGGATTAGGTCATTTCTATAGATCACTTCAATAGTTGTAGTTGATCAAAGTCCATACATTTAACAAATGGATGCTGATCGTGGCTCAGTGATCGAGCTCGAGTTTTTAGGCAGACCAAATCAAAACTGACAAATCAATTGGTATCTAAGATAAGTCTGGCATCCCAAACTGATGGTTTTAAATTAGTAGCCTACTTACCAGGCTATTTCTGATGGTGTTTAAAGCAAGCCTTGGCAGACCCTTCCACCGATCTCACTTATCTGGCCAATATGGTTAATCAAGTTTTTGATTAGGTTGCTCATTGATTCGTGCTAACCCATGTCACATAGAAAATTAGTGAGACTGATTTTATTCAGTGAGACTGATTTAGGTGCCCATGGACCGTAATTGATCCTAGTCCTCATTAGTGACTTGCGAAGTTAGTGGAAGGACTTGACTTGATGAAGTCAGTAGGAGTAAATTGGTCCATGTCCTTTCTATCCTTAAATCACTAATAATTTAAATCTACTAAAATTATTAGGTCCTTAAAATGATAAAGTTATGGGGATAACGAAGTCATAGCCTCCCATTAAGGTGTTTGATAATGGGTCCATTAACTTAATAATCATTGGAGGCCCAAAGGATTGGTGCTTGTTGACTAATGAAATTATCATCAATCATATGATGACTTGGATGTGTCTCTCTAATGGTGGTTGGGTTGGCCAACCAAAGTTGGGCCTGATCATTCATTGGTTGGATGCGCCAAGTATGGTCATGTTAATGGTTGGACCTAACTAGACCCTTTTCTGAGAAGGCCAAAGCTAACTGATCAGGGCCTGGGGCAAAATTAAAATTACTAGAAATTATTTGGAGAAATAATTGGTTACCTACTAGGAAATTAAAGTAATTTCTCGAATTAGAGGTAGAGGCTATCAGTTCGAATAAAATAGTGGAAGAACCTTTAAACTAAAGTCCAAGTCTTTAGGCTTAAAATGATTCGTATACAATAGATCATTGTTCTCTGTTAAGGCTAAATCTTAATTGCTCCTATCACTATTAGACAGTAAAGACTTATGGATCCAACTTCGATAATCAGCATCAAAAGTTGAATATTGGTTAAATAGTACGAATGGGTTCGTATTGGGGTTTCTGAGCTTAGTCAAAACAATTAGTCCAAGGTTAACCCAAATCAGACATAGTACTTCTAATGTTTGAAATAGGCTCATAGGAAGAAGATTTGTTTTGCTTTCCTTGACCACAATAGGCTGAATAAGAGAAAGGAGCAAAAGTTGCTCATTAAAGATGTTATATGATAACACCTTAAAACTTCTCTGTATGTAATTCTACTACCTGGGTATTAGATACCAATGATCTTATGCAATTCATTACAAGGACTTAAGGTAAGTAGAATGTACAAACCCTAGTTAGATTATGTCATGGATGTCTATGTTTAGCATTACAGGCTTAGTTATATTGACAAGAACAGGATAAATAGGTTAGCTTGAGAAAGAAACCTCGATATCAATGATTGTGAATCATTGATAGCCTGTGAATCTTGTCTTCTTAGAAAGATGATAAAGTAACTTTTTACTGAAAAAGGTGAAGGAGCCGATAAAGTTCTTGATAGAAAACATGTAGGGTTTCATGCATAGATTTCAAAACTTTTTCGAAATATAGAGAACAGTGAAAGACAAAGATTAAACTATTTAATCTACAACATGCATGTAATCAAATTACAAAATTCTACATCAAGGATCTATAACATGTTATGATGCAAATATAAATCTAAAATTAAATTAATCATAAGTGGTATTGATCATATCAATACCTAGATCTAGAATAATTCTAGATCTAATTCTAGATCACATCTATATCACCAAGAGATCAGATCTCATACCTTTCTGTGGGTCAAGAACTCCATGGTTCAATCTATTGTTGCTTTTGGAGCTGTACAAGCATTTGGCCTCTGCATATGATCCACACGAACCTGCAACATAGATCGGAGGTTCATCGAACGAAGATCCGATCGAAGTGCTAGCTTTTCGTGGATTTCGTCTAATGGTTAATCAAATACATGTTCTTTAGATCTTTTAGTCAATCGAAGGGACGAAGAACACGAGGAGGAATAAGGAAGAAATCTAACCCTTGGATCTCATATAAATCAGAAATAAATATATATGAAAAGAAACCTTAGGAGAAGACAAATCTTCTCCTTCAGGACGTCAATGGTTGATGTCCTAGAAACATCTATTATGCTAGGTTCAGAGGGGACCTTCTTCTTTGAATTTTTTTCTAATTTTTTAGATATCACACTCTTAGATTTTTCTCATAAAAATCTCATAAATAAAATTGAGAAGAAGGGTGATAAGTGGTAAAAATATACTAATAAAAGTATTAAATTATAAAATAAATTAATCTATTTCTTTAGAAATTGATACTTTTATTAATCTTATGTAGGAAAGAAGGCCACCAATGTGAAGATCTTATTTTTTTAGTTCAGATGAAATAAATTTCAGGCAAAATGGACTTCAAACGAGCCCAAAATTAAATTTCAAAAAAAAAAAATCGTCGACGCAACGCTGATGTCAGGATGACGTTAGCATTTTTCACGGCGCACAGTGGACCATCTGAAGGACAATTCGAGAATTTTACAATATAAAGTGCACTTTGATTGGCTGAAGAGTGCGGCGGTCTATGCAACACCGGGCTCGTGCATGGTCCATGGAGGGCAATTTAGGAATTTTGGCTGATCCAACGAGTGGCATTCACTGAAACTCGATCGGAAGGTCGAAACGAACGTGCTGATGGATGGCATCCGCAGCTCCCGATCGAGATCCAACGATTGAGATTCATTCCGACGTTAAACTAAAGATCAGAAGGCTTCTTTCTACGTGATCGAATGGCCCAGATTAAATCTAAAGGTTGATCCAATGGCTATTATTAAATCCAACTTGATCTGGGTTATTTTAAGGGGTTTTTGGACCATTTGATCAACATCCAATGGGCATAATTACCCAGATCTTAGTTTGAGTTGCTTTGGGAGTCTTAAACCTATTTTTTGATGGATTTTGGGGGGAAATCAAACTCTTTATCTATAAAAAATTTCTAGTGTTGTCGTGAAAAAAATAATCAGAGAAAGACAGAGAGAGACGGGGAGAAAGAGAGACAGGGAGAAAAAGAGAGAAAGAGAAAGAGAAAGAGAGAGGAGAGAGGTAGAAAGAGAAGAGTAATTTGTAAGAAAATCAAAAAGGGTTTTTGATTTCTTTCGACGATCAAGACATCGATTAAGGAGCCTCTTCATCTTCACCAAGTTCTCCACATCAAGAGCAGCAGACAATCAATTTCAGCAATCAAACAGTCTAATTTCTCTATGCTTTTTATTTTATTTGCTATTTTTGAACTTGTTATCATGAACTAAATTTTCTTTTACTAAGGCTAAGGTGTAGCCACTCTTTTGATGCAATATTCAGTGTGATTTATTTTTAAATTTTATTCATGAGGAGTATATAAATCTGATCTTAATGCTTTTAGATTACTGGCCATCTTCTAATTGATCTGATGAACATAGATGTTACGGACCAAGTACATCTATGTTAATGCTTCTTGATTATATACCTTGTATTATGAATCAAATTAGAATTCATATGCATGCGGAAATTTTAGTGCGCTTTGGACGCAGCGTATTTTAATTAGAGGGTTTCACAAAACCTAATGCATTAATATTTATTTAAATTACACCTGGACCAAAGGATAATTAATAAATATTAATAGTTTTGCTATGCCTGGACCAAAGGATAGTGAATAAATTAGGAGACTCCACCGTCACATGAAATAAAATTAATCTAAAAATCTGAATATTGTATTGACTGAGTTGGTGAACCGATTGCCTTAGTAATCCATTGCTCTTGAAGTTTAAAACCCTAATAATTTACACTCTCTCTATTTAATTAAAAACTTTTAATTATTTTTTTTATTTTCTTTAATTTCTTATTCTCATAAATCGATCTTCTAAATAAAGCATAGGAAAGAGCTTTTCAGTACTTATTTTTCAATCCTCTAGGGACGATACTCTACTCATTCACTTTATTACTTGATCGACTGGTGCACTTGCCATAGCTATAAATTAGCATGCATCAAGTTTTTGGCACCGTTGCCGGGGATTGTGTCTAAAATAATATTAAAATTTTGATCCTAGCTTTACTTTAGAAATTTATTTTTAATTTTTATTATTTAAAAAAAAAATTATTCAGTGCATGACACGTACTGGACATAGTAACTTACTACCTTTAGATCCAGAAATTGAAAGAACCATTAGAAGACTACAACAAGAAAGAAACATGGCAGCTGAAGATCCTAACGACATCAATCTAGGATTGGATATGGCGACTGAAGGACAGCATGAAGCTATTCGACCAGTACATCATCCATTAAATGATTACATCACACCATCTATAGCCGATGCAGCTTCGAGCATCAGGAGACCGCCTGTACGAGCAAACAACTTCGAAATAAAATCGACGATGATCCAGATGATTCAATCAACTGTCCAATTCAGTGGACACGTGCATGATGATCCGAATGCCCATATTTCTAATTTTCTTGAACTTTGTGATACTTTTAAAATTAATGGGGTGTCGGATGATGCTATTAGATTAAGGTTATTTCCTTTCTCTTTATGGGACAAAGCTAAAGAGTTGGCTTCATTCTCTTCCTGCAGGTTCTATCACAACTTGGGATGTCCTAGCCCAAAAATTCTTAGCCAAGTACTTTCCACCTTCCAAGACTGCCTAAGATGCGCAACGATATCACTTCTTTTATGCAGATGGACATGGAGACACTATATGAGGCTTGGGAGCATTTCAAAGAATTGCTGAGGAGATGTCCACATCATCAACTACCCGTATGGCTTCAGGTACAAACTTTCTATAATGGTTTATCTCCTACTAATCGTTCTATGATTGATGCAGCAGCAGGAGGAACCATTAATCAAAAAATGGAGGAAGAAGCCTTCGATCTGATCGATGAGATGGCATCAAATAGCTATCAATGGCAGATAGAGCACATGATGCCAAAAAGACTAGCAGCTGTGCAGGGAGTAGATTGCGTGCCAACCTTACTAGCTGAAATTGCAGCCCTTAGAGCCGAAGTCAACAACTTAAAGGGAACAGCTATGCATGTTCAGAGCATTACTTGTGACCTGTGTGGAGGAGGACACGATACGAGCAATTGCCAGACAGGTAATCCTTTTGCTAAAACAACTGATACAGCTAATTATATTGGTAATTTTTTCAGGCCGCAACAAAACAATCCCTACTCCAACACATACAATCAAGGGTGGAGGCAGCACCCAAATTTCTCATGGAGCAATCAAAATGCAGCACAACAGCCACCCCCGGGATTCCAAGTACCTGAAAAGAAGTCCAACATGGAAGAGCTGATGGTCAAATTTATGCAAAACCAAGAAGCAACTATAAAAAATTTGGAAGCCAAACTTAGGCAGGACCAAACAGCAGCAATTCGAAACTTGGAGATGCAAATAGGTCAAATGGCTAAGATAATCTCCGAGAGACCTCAAGGATCCTTGCCAAGCAATACGGAGACAAATCCAAGGGAGCAAGTCAATGCTATCACCCTAAGAAGTGGTACAAAGCTGGAGGAGCCACATCAGAAGAATGAGACTGAAGAGCCAACTACAAATAAGGAACCATCAACTAAAATTCGTCAGTCACCAAAACAACCAGCAGATGGATGGTCTCCAGGTATACGATTTGCTGATCCAAATGTGAAGCCCTACGTGCCGCCACTACCATTCCCAGAGAGACAAATACAGCATCCAGATAAGGAATTTTCTAACTTTTTCAAAATTTTAAAGAATTTACATATTAATATTCCTTTTGTAGATGCTATTACTCAAATGCCCAGGTATGCCAAGTTTCTCAAAGAAATCTTAACAAATAAGAAAAAGCTGAAGGAGCATGAGAGAATAAATTTGAATGAAGAATGCTCAGCAATACTTCAAAATAAATTACCACAGAAGTTAAAAGATCCAGGGAGTTTTACTATCCCCTGCATTATTGGTGATTGTAGTTTTGATAAAGTTTTATGTGATTTAGGAGCAAGCATTAATCTCATGCCTTTTTCTATTTTCAGGAAGCTGGGTCTAGGAGAACCGAAAGCCTACCACTATTACTCTTCAATTAGCAGACAGATCCTATTAAATATCCAAGAGGTATAGTGGAGGATGTCTTGGTAAAGGTAAACAAGTTTATTTTTCCTGTTGATTTTATTGTTCTTGATATGGAAGAAGATTATGATGTACCCCTTATTTTAGGGAGACCCTTTTTAGCTACTGGAGGAGCTTTAATAGATGTTCAACAAGAAAAATTAATTCTTAGAGTCCAAGATGAACAAGTTACTTTTAATGTTTTCAAAGATACTAAACATCCTGATGATAATCAAACTTATTTTCTAATTGATATTATTGACAATCCATTATATGAGAATTCTGTAGAAAATAGGTTTGAGACTATAAAAGCGAGCAATGTCAAATTGAAAGAGGACTCGATCAAACATGAAAGTATTCCAATTGAAGTGGCACCAGATTGATCCACTTTAGAACTCAAAGAAAGTCAAGCTGAAGACTATAAATCAGAACTACTAGATAGGTTGTTTCTTTTCTTTTTAGTTTTGATCATTTTTCTTTTCTTTTATTTTTTAGTAATTTGTTGGTTGCTCTTTTACTGCTCTGGTGTGTATTTTCAATTTTGCAGAAAAATCAATGAGAAGCTCAAGCAAAATTTCAAAGCTCCAAAGAACCAGACTGAACCAAATCAGGTGTATTCCTTCCTATCCTTTATTGCATCCTTTATTTTTCTTTCTCCTTTAAGACAATGTAGAATAATTAATAAAAAAAAAAAAATCATGTGTCAAGAAGAAAATCTTGAGCAAGATAAACTGGATAAGTGATAAAAGATAGAATTATTTGCTAATGAATGTAACGAGTTAAAGAAGTAGATTAGTTGGTCAACTTTTAGCAGCCTACTTAGGTCATTAAAAGATTATTAGCACTTTTTAATTGCACATGCACACTAACAAGGCAAAGTAGGTATTGATTATAAGGCCAACTGAGGATTCAATTATCACTGAAAATTGGATAATTAATATACATTCTAATCAAAGAAACTTGAATTTAAGGAAAGAGCTACCTGCCTATAAATAAAGTGCAAAAGATAGAGTATATGTGGATTGCCCAAAGCCTAGTAACTGGGTCTCTGCACCTAGGTCAAGTGTGAAAATTCACGTAAAATGGTGAAGGAAAGGCCAGGATGCTCAGCACAGTAAAAAAAAAAAAAAAAAAAAAAGAAGGCAGTGTGAAAGCTACCTTAATTCATGAGTATAAAATTGAGAATGTATAGAAAATTGACCAAAATAGGTGATAAGAGAAGATACTTTTGTTCTTTTAATTTAATACTGAAATGCTAAAGTTAGTCATCACGAACACAAGTGCTATAGATCTTTGATGTACTCTAAGAAAGTTTTTAATTGTATTGACTGAAAAATTTGCTTCTGAAGCTCAATGCTTAGTTAGCAGTATTTTCTAAACTTTTTGACCTTTAATCCTAGATTTTATCTTTGTGATGGATAATCTTATTGAAACTTATTAAAATATGGTATTAAATAAAACATTGCTAAGGGACTAGCAATGACTAAGTTGGGGGGTGTGATAAGTGGTAAAAATATACTAATAAAAGTATTAAATTATAAAATAAATTAATCTATTTCTTTAGAAATTGATACTTTTATTAATCTTATGTAGGAAAGAAGGCCACCAATGTGAAGATCTTATTTTTCTGGATTCAGATGAAATAAATTTCAGGCAAAACGGACTTCAAACGAGCCCAAGAATTGAATTTCAAAAAAAAAAAAAAAAAAAAAATTCGGTTTCGATCGCAACGCTGACGTCAGGATGACGTCAGCATTTTTCGCGGCGCACGGTGGACCATCTGAAGGGTAATTTGGGAATTTCATAATAAAAGCGTGCTCTGATTGGCTGAAGAACATGCGGCGGTCCACGCAACACCGGGCTCGTGCATGGTCCATGGAGGGCAATTTGGGAATTTTGGCTGATCCAACGGGCGGTTTTCACTGAAACTTCGATCGGACGGTCGAAACGAAGGCGCTGATGGACGGCATCCGTAGCTCCCGATCGAGATCCAACGGCTGAGATTCATCCCGACGTTAAACTAAAGATCAGAAGGCTTCTTTCTACGCGATCGGATGGCCCAGATTCGATCCAAACGGTTGATCCAATGGCTGGCATTAAATCCGACTTGATCTGGGTTATTTTAAGGAGTTTTTGAGTGGTTTTTGGACCATTTGATCAACATCTAACAGGGCAGAATTACCCAGATCTTAAGTTTGAGTTGCTTTGGGAGTCTTAAACCTAATTTTTGATGGATTTTGGGGGAAATCAAACTCTTTATCTATAAAAAACCTAGTGTTGTCGTGAAAAAAAAAATCAGAGAGAGAGATAGAGAGAGACAGAGAGAGAAAGAGAGACAGGAGAGAAAAGAGAGAGAGAGAAAGAGAGAGGAGAGAGGTAGAAAGAGAAGAGTGATTTGTAAGAAAATCAAAAAAGATTTTTGATTTCTTTCGACGATCAAGACATCGATTAAGGAGCCTCTTCTTCTTCGCCAAGTTCTCCACATCAAGAGCAGCAGACAATCAATTTCAGCAATCAAACAGTCTAATTTCTCTATGCTTTTTATTTTATTTGCTATTTTTGAACTTGTTATCATGAACTAAATTTTTTTTTACTAAGGCTAAGGTGTAGCCACTCTTTTGATGCAATATTCAGTGTGATTTATTTTTAAATTTTATTCATGAGGAGTATATAAATCTGATCTTAATGCTTTTAGATTACTGGCCATCTTCTAATTGATCTGATGAACATAGATGTTACGGACCAAGTACATCTATGTTAATGCTTCTTGATTATATACCTTGTATTATGAATCAAATTAGAATTCATATGCATGCAGGAAATTTTAGTGCGCTTTGGACGCAGCGTATTTTAATTAGAGGGTTTCACAAAACTTAATGCATTAATATTTATTTAAATTACACCTAGACCAAAGGATAATTAATAAATATTAATAGTTTTGCTATGCCTGGACCAAAGGATAGTGAATAAATTAGGAGACTCCACCATCACATGAAATAAAATTAATCTAAAAATCTGAATATTGTATTGACTGAGTTGGTGAACTGATTGCCTTAGTAATCCATTACTTTTGAGTTTAAAATCCTAATAATTTACACTCTCTCTATTTAATTAAAAACTTTTAATTATTCTTTTTTTATTTTCTTTAATTTTTTATTCTCATAAATTGATCTTCTAAATAAAGCATAGGAAAGAGCTTTTCAGTACTTGTTTTCCAATCCTCTAGGGATGATACTCTACTCATTCACTTTATTACTTGATCGACTGGTGCACTTGCCATAGCTATAAATTAGCACGCATCAAAGGGCTCTTAAGGAAACCCTAAGAGAAGACCTTCTCTTCTTCTTCTCGCATCAGGATTTGATCAAATCATGTCCAAAAATGATCACCATGCCCCAACACCTTGGAGCACAGATTCCATGCCCTCTTTCTCTCTCTCTCTCTCTCTCTCAGATCTTTATCATAAAAAAATCATAAATAAAATAGAAAGAGAGAAACATAAAAGAAAAATATAAGAGAAGACAATCTTCTCTTACCTTGTCTCTTCAAGATATCAACCTTTGATCTCTTAATTGAGGGATCTTCTCCATGAATCTTGGCACCACAAATCCTCCATGCCTTCTTCTCCTTTTTCTCTAATTTTCTATGATTTTTCTAGGATTTTTCATGTTCTCTATGGTCAAAGAAAAAGGTGTCCCCTTTATATTGGCAAACTAGGTCAAAACCTAATCAAAGGAGGACTTCTATGGGGCGTCCAACTCTTGGACGGCCCTCCCACTTATTTTTTTGTGTAACTACACAAAACTAAGGGAAAAAGGGCTGAATAAGATAGAGGGGTGTGGGTAGAGTTGGCGCACAAGGGAGGGAGAAATTTGGGTCAAAGAAGACTCTTCCAAGTAGGAAACAATTTCCAAGTTCCTCATAATTTTGACCAAGTCAAAATTTATTTCAAATAATCTGATATGGGGAATGGAAAACCTTTTATTAGGTATGGGAAAACATAGAAAAAAATCTAGAATTAAAATATGGTGTGGGCTTTCTTAGGTGTAAGTGAAAGAGAGAGAGTCCTTGTCCAATTGGGACTTCTCTTGTTTGACTAGATCAAAATTATTTTAAATTTAATTTAAATTTTATTTAAATTAGATTAAATATAACCTAATTAAGAGTAATTCTAGTCTAACTAGGAGCTTAATTAAATTAGATTAAATCAAGATTTAAATCTAATTTAAATTCTAACTCAATCTGGTGCAGCCAAGTCCTAGTCAAACAAAAAATTATTCTTCCCTTACAATTGGCTTATCCAATAAATCAATTAGAATTAATCTAATTAAATTTAAATTAATTTTAATTAAATATAATTCAATTAGACTTGATCTCAGTCTGATTGCTCAATCAAATTGAGTCAATTAGCAATCCAATTGCTAATCAATCCTCCTACAATACTTGCATTAGGTCAAACATCAATCGCATTGAATGTTTGACCTCGAAATGATTCTCAATCATTGATTAACCATCCAATCAGATTACAAGCTCTAATGTATGTGACCCCATAGGTTCGAACCTAAGTTAGTAGTACAGAAATCAATTTCTATATCAATCAAAGTTACCATCTGGCAATGGTTCCCGACGTCTAGATAGGTCGAATGTATGCAAAGCAACATTCTTAGAACCCTAGCCCATGCTTACCATATAAGTCATCCCTATGACCAATAATGCTCAAGATGACTTTGAGTATGCTGTCAATACTCATATAAGTCATCTTTATTATGTCTCAAAATTTTACAAATTTTGTGATACCTTCCATGGATTACTCAGGCCTAGGTTTTGCTAAATTGAAACACAGCGAGACATTCTCTTTCTGAAGTCAATCAGGAGTGGTCAATCCCATCTTAACTCACACATTGACTCTACAAGTACTTGACTATATCCAAAATTTTTTTGTCACCTATATTAGAAATACAGATAGTCCAGCATCAAAGTATAGTGAGTTGCTCGTAAGTCATCGTGGCGATCCCAGGTCGAAGGGATACTTATATCCATTGGTCTTAGCTAGCTACTCTTGACAGTAAAGTGCTACATTGGTCACGTTCAGTGTAGATGTACTCCTACATCTCACCTGGATGCCATACCAGTATCTTACAAGGACAATCGATGCATATGGCATACAGCGACCTACACTCAATAAGTTATCATCCTTGTTGATAACTTATCATTTGATTGTGCATAATTTAAGAACCATCCGATAAATCCTCCTTTATCGATTGATTGTGGTTCTAAGGACTTCATCATAATTTAGAAGTTAATTTAAGAAAGATAGAATTTTTATGATGAAACAGCCAAATTACTATTATTATTAGATAATTCATATACTAATTTCAATCATCTATTACTTAGATGATTGGCTTTAGGATATATTTTCCAATAGTTCTAAGTCTCATATATAGTGATGTATGTGGATCTTGAACTTAAGTGCCAAAGAAAGATATTAATATTTCATTATAGATGACCTATCTGAGCATGGATACGTCTGGGATGCATCATTTAAAATGTTCAAATGATTCAATAATTAAAAAAAAAAATAAACTAGATAAGATATTAAAACTCTTTGATCAGATCGAGGAGGCAAATACTTATCCAATGAGTTTGTGACATATCTAGGAGAGAATAGGATTCTCTCTCAATGGATTTCTTTTCGAAACATAGTATATCTAAAAGGAGAAATTGAACTTTGTTAGACATGGTTCAATCCATAATAGGGTATACTTATCTGCCTGTTGCAGGGTTGTGCTCTTGTGACTATTTTATTTTTTCTCTGAAAATTTATTTCGAGTTAATCTGTTGAATTGACTCCATATGGGATATGGATCGGGCGTAGACCTAGACTCTCTCACTTTTGGGTTTGGAGTTGATCAGCCTATGTCATATATTTGCACACATATAAACTTGGATCCTAGTCCAATAACTGTTTAAGGGTTATTAATTTTACTATGCTAAAGAACATAAGATGTTCATCGGCAGTAGGGCATTCCTTTTGAAAAGGAGTTTCTTAGAAAAGGAACTGATGCCTATCAAGTTGAACTTGTAAAAGTTTAACTGGTAGAAAGAAATTGACATTATCTGATAAACCTATAGAATCGAATTTGATCAGATCAAATCCGGAGCCCATTAAAGTATCATCTTTAAGGAGATTTGATAGAGTAACACGTTAGTCAAACAGATACTTCAGTGTCTAGGTCTGGGATGGCAATCATGTTGAGCTTGATAAGAACAACAAGGATTCGATCACCTATAAGGATACAGTGCAGTGGCTTGATTCTGAGAAGTGGCTTGGAGCCATATGATCCAAATTGAAGTCTATGAAAATCAATAGTGTATGGACACTAGTTGATCACTTGAAGGGATAAAACCCATTGGATGTGAATGAATTTTTAATAGGATCAAAGTAGCACAGATGGAAAGGTAAGGATCTATAAAGCCCATCTGAGTATCATCTCAGAGTTCGAACATATGTTCTGAACGTATATCTTAGTTATGAACAAAGACAAACCCTGCACTTATTATTGGGCAAAATATTTTGTAGTGTTATTTCTTGTGATGTTTGAGGATGAAGTTCTCTTAATCCAAAATAGCATTCCAATATTGCAAGGAATAAAGGTTTAGCTATCATCTTATTTATCCATGTACGAGATTAGACGTAGTATATTCATTAGAGATAGTGAGCAGATATCTGTCTGATCCAAGTAAGAGCCATTGAAGGATTGTATAGACAATCCCTAAGTATTTAAAAAATACTAAGATCTAGTGACTCAAATATGGAAGTACTGACTTAAAATATATGGATATTTTGATTTCAGTCAGAACAAAATGACAATAAGAGAATGTCGACTCATACCCTAATTGTAGGAGCAATCTGCTGAAAAGGTTTCAAGCAGGATACTTTAGCCTATTCAGTTAGTGATGTAGAGTACATCATGGCATATGATGCTGCCATGTAAGCTATATAGTTATTGAGGTTCATTAGCAGGTTGGAAGTGGCACCCTCCACCCATATCCAATCCTATCATAGCACTAGAGCCATAGCTCAGGCTAAAGAATCAAAGGATCAGCATATTCTGCATCATTTTCATCTTAGATATTTGATCTGGGTGATGTCGATCTTTAGAAGATCGATGTAAAAAGAGAACTTGATCGATCCATTTGCTAAGGCCTCGGAACTAAGGAGTTCTACGAACTCAAGTGGAAGATAGGATATTTGATATCATTCTGATTGACTTTAGTCCAAGTGAGAGTTGTTGGAAAATGTGTCCTAAAGCCAATCATCTAAGTAGTAGATGATTGAAATTAGTATATGAATTATCTAATAATAATAGTAATTTGGCTATTTTATCATAAAAGTTCTATCTACCTTAAATAAACTCCTAAATTATGATGAAGTCTTTAAACCACAATCAATTGATAAAGAAGGATTTATCAAATGGTTCTTAAATTATTCATGATCAAATGATAAGTTATTAATAAGGATGATAACTTATCGAGTGTAGGTTGCTGTATGCCATATGCGTTGATTGTCCTCATAACCAAGTGGTATAGAGATACTGGTATGGCATCTAGGTAAGATGTAGGAGTACATCTGCACTGAATATGACTAATATAGCACTCTGCTATCAAGAATAGCTAGCTAAGGCCAATGGGTATAAGTGTTCCTTTGACTTGAGATCGCCATGGTGACTTGCGAGCAACTTACTATACTTTGGTGCTGGACTGCCTGTATTTCTAATATAGATAATGAAAGATTTCTAAATATAGGCAAGTACTTGTACAGTCGGTGTGTGAGTCAAGATGGGATTGACCACTCTGGATTAACTTCAGGAAGAGAATGTCTCGTTGCGTTTTAATTTAGCGAAACCTAGGCCTGGATAATCCTCATAAGGTGTCACGGGATTTGCAAAATTTTGAGATACAATAGAGATGACTTGTATGAGTGTTTGACAGCATACTTAAAGTCATCTTGAGCATTATTGATCATAGGGATGAATTATATGGTAACCATGGGCCAAGGTTTTAAGAATGTTGCTTTGGATACATTCGATCTATCCAGATGTCGGAAATCATTGCTAGATGTTAACTTTGATTGGTACAAAAATTGATTTCTATACTACCGACTTAGGTTCAAATCTATGGGGTCACACACATTAGAGATTGTAACCTGATCAGATGGATAATCGATGATTGAGAATCATTTCAAGGTCAAACATTCAATGCGATTGATATTTGACCTAATGCAAGTATTGCAGGAGGATCGATTAGCAATTAGATTGCTAATTGGCTCAATTTGATTGAGCAATCAAGCTAAGATTAAGCCTAATTGAATTATATTCAATTAGAATTAGTTTAGATTTAATTAGATTATGTCTAATTGATTTATTGGATAAGCCAATTGCAAGGAAAGAACAATTCCATGTTTGACTATGACTTGGGTGCACCAAGTTGACTTAGGATTTAAATCAGATTTAAATCTTAATTTAATTTAATTTTGTTAGAATCCTAGTTGGACTAGGATCATCATTAATTAGATTATATTTAATCTAATTTAAATAATATTTAAATTAAATTTAAAATAATTTTGACCTAGTCAAACATGAGGAGTCCCAGTTGGATTGGGACTCTCTCTCTTTCACTTGCGCCTAAGAAAGCCCACACCATATTTTAATTCTAGATTTTTTTCTATAATTTCCATGCCTAAGAAATGATTTTCCACATTCCATTATCTCAAGAATTAGATTTAAATTAGATTTGGTCAAAATGAGAAGGAAGTTGAAAATTATTTTCTACTTGGAAGAGTCTTCTTTGACCCAAACTCCTCCCACCCTTATGCGCCAACTCTACCCACACCCCTCTATCTTATTCAGCCCTTTTTTCCTTGGTTTTGTTTGTGAGAATCAATGGTTACATGAAAAAATAAGTGGGAGGGGCGTCCAAGAGTTGGACGCCCCATAGAAGTCCTCCTTTGACTAGGTTTTGATCTAGTCTTGCAATAAAAGGTGGATGCCTCTTATGAGATGGTTTAAGGATGTGAAAAATCATAGAAAAATCATGAAAAATTAGAGGAGAAGGAGGAGAAGGCATGGAGGAATTGTGGTGCTAGGATTCTTGGAGAAGATCCCTCAATTAAGACATCAAAGGTTGATGTCTTGAAGAGACAAGGTAAGATAAGATTGTCTTCTCTTATATTTTTTTTTTATGTTTCTCTCTTTCTATTTTATTTATAATTTTTATATGATAAAAATTTGAGAGAGATAGAGGAAGGGTTTGAGAAAATATGGCACTAAGATCCTTAAAGTAAAGGTCTTCATTTGGACATCAATCGTTGATGTCATGAAGGCACAAAGGTAAGAGAAGATTATCTTTCCTTTATTTTCTTTTAAGTATCTTCTTTTTCATTATTTTATATAATTTTTATATGATAAATATCTAAAAGAGGGAGAAGAAGAGGGCATGGTATCTATGCTCCAAGGTGTTGGGCCATGGTGATCATTTTTGGACATGATTTGATTGTGTCCTGATGCAAGAAGAAGAAGAGAAGAAGGTCTTCTCTTATGGTTTTCTTGAGAGCCCTTCTTCTCAATTTTATTTATGATATTTTTATAAGAAAAATATGAGGGTGTGATATCTAAAAATTAGAAAAAAATTTAGAAGAGAAGGTCTCCTCTGATCCTAGCATAAAGGTATTTTTAGGACATCAATTATTGATTTCCTGAAGGAGAAGATTTGTCTTCTCCTAGGATTTTTTTCATATATCCTTTTATTTTCTGATTTATGAGAGATCCAAGGATTAGATTCCTTTCTCATTCCTCCTCATGTTCTTCATCTCTTAGATCATCCAAGAGATCCAAAGAACATGTATTTGATTAACCATCAGAAGAGATCTGCGAGAAGCTAGCACTTCGAGCGGATCTTTGTTCGACGAACCTCCGATCTATGTTGCAAGTTCGTGTGGATCATCTATCGAGGCTAGATGCTTGTGCGGCTCCAAAGGTAACAACGAATTCAACTGTGGAGTTCTCGATCTGTGTAAAGATTAGAGATCTGATCTTTTGGTGACCTAGATGTGATCTAGGGTTAGATCTAGAATTATTCTAGATCTAGGTATTGATATGATCAATACCACTTATAATTAATTTAATTTTAGATTTATATTTACATCATAACATATTATAGATCCTTGATGTAGGGTTTTAAATTGATTACATGCATGCTGTAGATTAAATTATTTAATCTATGTCTTCCACTGCTCTATATTTCAAAAAAGTTTTGAAATCTATGCATGAAATCCTACATGTTTTCTATCAATCACGGTTGAAAGTATCTGAATCAGATGAGAAATCAAAGATGTGATGGTGTGTGTCCAATGATAGATGTATCAAATTTAGAAAATTGAATCAAATCAAATGAATCATCTTCCCTTTAATAGCTTATCTTTTAAAATTTCTTTCTTTACAGAAATTAGCTTAAACTCAAGTATCGAAGGCTCTCCCCCTTTTTGAATGAATATGATTCTTTGAATAGTTTTTCAAGTATGTACTTTTAAGCTTTAAGAGGATTAGAGCTTTTCAAAGATTTGAATAGTGAAATCAAGCACAACATTTAATTCATTATTCATTCTTTTTTTTCTTAAATAAATTTTAGTCAATTAAGCTTGAAAAAGATATATCAGAAATGTATCGAGCAAAACAAAGATAGTATCGGAGCAAAAATAATTTTATAAAAATTTTTGAAGGCACATTAAAATTTTGTATTATATTCATGTTTTTAAATGAGTTTCAAAATTAGAAGTATGTGTCAAAATTAATTTGTTTGGAGTGAGAATATATTTCAAATTATCTTTAACTTCAATTAGTTATCAAAAATAATTTGGCAACCAAATCAATTGAATTTAAACTAAATAATCACACGAAGGCTTAAGTTAAAAGGATCATAAAATAATCAAAGTTCATAGTCCTTAACTCAAATTAATTAGAATGTTCAGTCAAGACTGACTAGAAAATATTTAACAAACAAACATCTTTCCCCTTAGTTTTTAAGAGAAAATACTAGAAAATTCATCACATAATATTTTCTCCCCCTCTTTTTCATAATTATTATTGGATAAATTTATCATTTAGCTTTTCTTCCCCATTTTGAAAGAATACAATAAATTTAGAATGAATATCTTTTCTCTTTTTTTTATTTTTATTTATGAACAATATGGATTAAAAACACATCTCCCCATTTTTGAATAAAATAAGTGCATTAAACAAAATTATTTTGAACTTCAAAGATTCAAGAGAGATGGAACATTTCAGAGATTAAAGATTTTAAATAGATAATTCAAAGTAAATTATAAGATATATTCAATTTTTTAGGAATCATCTCTTCTTTTCTTTTTTTTGTTATATATATATTTTAAGATCAATAAGATATAAAATAAATGGTAAGCAGTCTGATATCAATTGATTAAAAACTAAAGTCCTCTTTAAATATTTGATTTTAAAGATAAATGATAGCTTCTTTGAAATATTTTGCTTGACATCAATATCAAAAGACTTAAAAAGAGTATTTTTCTTAAATTCATTTTTTAAAATTAATCAATCTAAATAAGGCATGAATATTCATCAATAATTCTCTTTTAAGATCAAAAATAATTTTTTGATACTAATTAATTTTAAAAAAAATAATAATATAATCAAAATATGTAAAATACAAATAGTTTCTTAAAATGAATCAAATGATCAAAATCATTAGAATGCTCAAATAATTCCATGAGATAAGTAAAGTATAATTGTTTGTCCATGATTTTTTTATTAAGTTCTAAAATAATTTTTCTTCTTATAGTCAAGCAAAAGACAAGAAGGATGGATAATTTTTAACTTAAAGCAATGAAATTAAGTCTCAAAGGTTGATCCAAAAATATTAGTAGAGGATAAGTTAGGATCAAAAGAAGGATATTTAAGAAAAAGGATCTAGAATTCTCAATTCTCTTCTAATTTTATAAAATTTATCTTCACTCAAGGTCTTAGTAAAAATATCAGCCAATTATTTTTTAGTACAATATAATCAAGAATTATGTCATTATTTTGAACATGCTCTCTTATGAAATGATGTCTTATTTCAATGTATTTTGACATAGAGTGTTGGATTGGATTCTTAGTTAGATTTATGGCACTAGTATTATCACATCTTATGAAAGTTTTATTTAGTTTGATGCCAAAGTCCTTAAGTTGTTGCTTAATCTATAAGATTTGTGCACGGCAACTTCCAACTATAATGTATTCAATCTCAGCCATAGACAATGCTACCAAATTTTACTTTTTGCTAAACCAAGAGATTAAGTTAACTCCTAGAAATTGGCAAGTTCCACTAGTGCTTTTTCTATCTAATCTACATCCAGCAAAGTCTACATCTGAATATCCAATTAAATCGATTGATGAATTCTTAGAGTACCATAAACCTATGGATTGAGTTCCTTTTAGATATTTAAATATTTTTTTATAATATTTAAATATAATTCTTTTGGATTAGATTGAAATCATGCACATAAATAAATAATAAATATGATATTTGGTCTACTAGCAGTTAAATACAATAACGAACCTATCATGCCTCTATAAATCTTTGAATCAATACTTTTACCTCCATCCTTGTCAAGGTTACATGATGGACTCATGGGGGTACCAATGGCTTTGGAGCTCTCCATCCTAAATCTTTTAGTAACTCTTTTGTGTACTTGCTTTGGATGATGGAGATTCCTTTCTTTGTTTGTTTGATTTGAAGTCCAAGGAAGAATGTTAGTTAACCCATCATGCTCATCTCAAACTCTTCCTGCATGAGCTTAGCAAAATCTTAACATAAAATTTCACTAGTAGACCCAAATATAATGTCATCAACATATATTTGTATTATTAAGATATCATCATGATCTCTTTTAATGAAAAGGATTGTATCTACATTTTCTCTTGAAAATCTATTATTAAGCAAGAATTTACTTAATCTTTCAACCAAGCTCTAGGTGCTTGTTTTAAACCATATAATGCTTTATTTAATTTGAAAATATGATTTAAAAAAGCATGATTTTCAAAGTTAGGAGGTTGTTCTACATAAACTTCTTCAGTAATATATCTATTTAGAAAAGCACTTTTAACATCCATTTGAAATAACTTAAAATTCATAAAGTATGCATAAGCGAGTAAAAGTCTAATTGCTTCTAGTCTAGCAACAGGTGCAAAGATCTCATCAAAATTAATTTTTTCTTCTTGATTATAATTCTTTGCAACTAATCTTGCTTTATTCCTAATTATATTGTTAGATATGTATGCCCTAGAAACAAGAATTGGCTGACACTTGTAATATACTTCAAGGGGCAAAATTATAATTTTGACTATAAATAATAAAATAGATTATTTTTTATCATAACTATGTATTTAGTATCTATGATACATCCCTTGAGTTAATGGTAATGATAATTCTTATTTTCAAGAGTTAAAAATTTAAGACAAGAATTTTCATTATTAACTCATAAAATGCTTTCGACCGTAGGATCATCATGAGGATGGTGATTGATTCGAAAGGTTGGTGTATAATCGCTTCTTTATAGTAGATAAATTTTGAGTCTACGGTGTAGAGACACCATAGCTAGAGTACAGGTACTCGTTAGAGAATGAGGGCACTGAGCATGACCACCTCGAGCAGTCATAAGGAAGTCTACCTTCTCGTCAATGACTGACTCGAAGCTGCAGTGGTGTGTCTGATTCTTTGACCTGAGGTGCATCGATAGTTTATCTTAAGGGTGTTATAGTTTGACTACACCAAGACTCGATCTTTTAGCCATTCGAAATCCTGAGGTATATGTTTGCTATAGCATGTTCATTATAGGAATTAGATTGCACCAAGAGGTAATCTATCTACCTTGGTAGAAGAGGAGTAGCCCTATGATGATCATGAGAATCAAGTTCATAAGCCCATAGCCATGGCAGAGTGAAATAATAGAAAGAGTTTCTATTAAGGTTTTCACATCAGACTTGAATCAAATGATTAAATCACATGACAAGAATTAGGGTTTAACGAGTTCACCTTAACCCTAATCTGATCGGGGCTTAAGATAGAAGAACTTAATCACACAGGTAGCTGCACCAACAGGTTCATTTTTAATTCTGATGGATTGCCACCATATATTGCTAGGTGTCACTGGTGGATTTTGGGGGCAATTAGAATGATTTGGATGAACGATCATTCTAGTTGTATGAATCAGAAGAGTTTTGATCCATCAAAAGATGTTTTGATGATGACGATGATAAAGATCACGACATATCCCATTACCATATAAAACTAAACCTAACTGTGTCACACAAATAAAGGTTTGAATCTAGATATCATCAATTGGACGAATCCAATTTCGTTGATTTGAATTAGATTCAATTAGGCTCAAGAAAATCGTGCTAGCACACGATTGAACCTAATGTTCTCCTTCTACTATTATTAAAAGTTGTCTTGACTGAGCTAAATATGTTTGTGCTCACTCAGATATCTTTACTTAGTCTGACTGAAGCTTGTCCAGGTTAGAAAAGGATTGTCTTAATTTATGAGATAAATTAGAGACAACACCTGCCATTTTTCATCACCTGTCAATTCTTATCTTTTGACTTTGGTCAAACGTTGATCTTTGATACATAGACATCTGCCCATATATTATGCACCAATAGGAGAGTAGATAGGGGCTTGTCTCCTTGCTAGAAAAAGAAAAGAAGGGGGTGCATGCCTAGGGTGGCGTGCACCTAAGGATAGGGATGCCTGGAGTCTCATATAGATGGGACTCCAGGTTGCTTCTTGGAATCAACTTAGGAAGGCGCCTAAGACTCAGCTTTGATCAGTCTTGGCACCACCTAAGGATGATTTGAGGGGGCTCTCATCTGATTGGATCAGGTGATGTCATCCCACCAATCAGATTTTGATCTGATTGTATGAAGCTACGTGATCGGCTAGGATGATGTGGCACTACATGATGCAATAGGGTCTATGAAAACCCTGTCTGCGCCAAGCTTTAGAGAAAATCACCCATAGCCCATGCCACAAGGCTACCCCTCCCCCTCCTCCATGCCATCTTCAGGTCCTCTCTCTCCTCTCCACGCTCAAGGAGATTTAGGCTTCAGTTTGGTGCGATCCAGGCAAGAGAAAGGTGATGAGAAAAGAAGAAGGCAGCACTGCTGCAAGAGACAATTCCAGATCTTCAAAAGGAGTTTTGAAGATCCTCCAAATCAGATCCAAATTTGATATTTGAAGAGGTGATAAAGAAGGAGAAGGTCTCCAGATCTAGTCTGAGTGGATATCGATAGAGGCCAGACACTTGCACGGCTAGATCCAGAACTTCAGGCAATCAGCAAGATCATCATAGGGTAATCCGATTATCCAATAACAAGATACAAAATTAAATCAGATTTAATTTATCTTTTATTTTTATTTATTAGATCTATAAAATTAGATCTAAAATATCTTATATCTAATCTTAATTTAAAATAAAATTTTTTGAAATATCTCTCTTGATCCAATTAGATCTGAACGAACCTGACCTAGAAAATCTGAATTTTTTCTTCAACTTGTATCAGAGTCAGGTTCTAATAAATTATTTAGATCTAATTTAAATTTATTTTGATCTAATAATTAAATAATTTTAGATGTCACATGACATGTGATCAGATTTGAAATTAAAAAAATTAAAATTAAATAATTTAGATCTAAATTTTATAAGATGCATGACTAGTTGTAAAATAGAATTATTCTATACATAGTCTTGCATGATCATAATTTAATTTGATTAAGTTATAATTTTAGATATATTTATTTACTATTTTTTGATGTTATAAATATTATAATAAGATCTAAAAAATAATAAATAGAATTATTTAATTTTTGGATCATATGAGTTATAATGAACGCATATTTAGACTAGTTGTAGAATAGTTCTATATAATTATCTAGATTAGAATTTATTTTGATGTGATCAATTTAAATTTAATTTTTTAGATAATTATGAGATAATTCAGATCTGAAAATATGCATGATATGATACATGAGATATATGCAAAACATGTTTAAAGTTAGATCAATTTTTACATATGAGATAGATGATGTAGATCTAACTAGTTTTGTAGTCTTATATTTTTGATTAAGGCGTTCCCCTTGGCCATCCGATCATAAAAATAAAGTAGGATTTAAATGCCCACTCCTTCCATTCGATGGGGTGTTCTTGTGATGTGTAGGGGTGCTGCGCATTCGTCCTTAATCAAAAATTAAGAACTTATTTTTTACAAAATCCTAAATCCTGAAATCCTAGGATTTTATTCATATATTTTGTTTGTGAATCCTAAACTTAATTAAGAATTAAGATTATAAAATATATGTTAGGTCTAAAATTAAGAATTTTAGATCTAAGACATATTCATAAAATTGGGTTTGGGCTTATGTAGCTCAATTAGGTTTAAGCAGTTGATCAAATCGAATCAAGAGTTGGTTAGTTGGGATCAAGAGTGCTTAAATTGACTAGCCTAATAGGATTAAATCTGGATCAAGATCGAGTCACGTGAGTGATCGATCAAGCTAAGACCTAATTAGGCTCAGTGGTTAGAGTCTGGATTGTAGGCTAACCCGATTGATTCTGGCTCAACAATTTGGTATCTAAGGTAAGTTTGATAGATACAATCGACTGATTTTTAATTGGAAGCTACTCGACTCGAATGTGTTCTTATTGAGTTCATGGCATATCCCTTCCATCGGTCTCATTTATCTGGCCATATTTATTGGCTCAGTCCTGATCTGAGGTGGTCAATAATTCGAGCTAACTCATGCCACTAGGTTAGTCATAATGATTATGACTATGTCAAGTCTAGTTTAATGAAACCTAAATTAAATCTTCCTAAAAAAGATTAAGTCTAAGGTCTTCCACCATTGTAGATGTGCGGGTCCTTCTCGAGGTTGATTGTTCTCGACTGATTATAGTAGTTCAGTTGCACTGGGAAGATACAACCATATCTATTAGATATTGGATGCTACGAGCTAGAGGATGGATTGAGCTCAATATTTCAAATATGGTGAGAGATTTAATTAGAAATCCAATCTATGCAAATGGTGGGTCTGACTTAACTAAGAAGTGGATTAATATTTCAGATACGGTGAGATTCATGAATTAGAGATCAAGTTTGGGTGCACCATGATTAGAGAATTATTGAACAAGAGTTATTCACTCATTAGCTAACTCATCACCAATAATTGTTAGGTGAGGTGATGAGTCAGTTGGTGGGATCGCATCACCCACTAGAAATCATTAATTATGGAGATTTTTGCATCTCTACAGAGAGAGTGTAGGGATCCAAAAAAGTAGTGGAAGCTAATTTATTTAAAAATAAAACTTCTAAATAAATTAATCAAGTCTTAATTATAATATCTAACTAGAAACTTTGACTCTTTAAAGAAAAATATCTTCGTCCAACCCACTAGCACGTATCCTAAACACCCATAGACTGACCGAACCCAATTATACAAATTGGCTTTGACACTTCAAAATTATTTTGGGTTTCGAGAAGTTAACTAATGTATTGGACTAGGATCCTCCCACCTTACCAGCTCATCCATCCGCTGAACAGAGAGCATCTCTTGATAAGTGGATGGACGAAGATAACAAAACTAGATACTACATGTTGGGCTCGATGTCTGATGAGCTTCAGTGCCAACACGAAGATATCAAGACTGCCCACCAAATATTGACTTACCTATAAGAGATGTTTGGTTACCAGAGTCGCACAACCAAGTATCAAGTCACTAAATGACTATTTAAGACTAAAATATGTGATGGGCAGTCAGTCCAAGATCATTGTCTGATGACGATCAAGGACTTCAAAGAGCTTAAGAAGCTTGGAGTGAAGTTGGACCTAATATGTAGAATGATATAATTATATAATTTTTCACTGATGCATATGGGCAGTTCATCATGAACTACCATATGCATAAACTTCAAAATTTCCTAGCCGAACTTATGAACATGCTAGTTACTGCTGGGCTTTCTATGAAAGGTTCTAAAGGCTCAGTGCTTGCTATGGAATGGACTTCTTTCAAGAGAAAGTCTTTTGGAAAGAAAAAGAAGTCTGTGAAAAAGTAGGTGGAAGGAGGAAAGAAGAAAAAAGTAGAGCTGAAGAAGAAGGCCACTGACAAAAGAAAGTATTTCCAATGCAACAATGACGATCACTGGAAGTGGAACTGCCCTACTTACCTGACCATCCTAAAAAATAAGAAGGAGGGAGGTCCTTCTGGAGGTATGCTCATTATTGAGTCTAACCTTATGGTTTCTTCTGCATCCAGTTTGGTGCTTAACTCTGGTTCTAGTGCTCATTTGTGCACTTCTATGTAGGATCTTGAGGATAGCAGAAGGCTGGGATGGTGAGATGATCCTACATGTCAAAAATGGAGCAAAAGTTGCTACCATGGCCGTGGAAACATACCCTCTTCGAGTACCATTTGGTTTAGACTTAGTATTAAAAGATTGTTACTATGTGTCTGCAGCAAGCAGAAATTTGATTTCTATTTCATGCCTAGCACTAGAAGACTATGTAATTAGTTTTCATAAGGACCATTGTAACATTCTTTATGAAAGAAATAAAATTGCAAGTGATTTTCTTATTAACAGTCTTTACCAGTTACATATTGATGTATTTATTTTTAATATCGAGCAAAATATGAATGCCATGAAATGACCTAGGGATAGTTCAAATGATAGGTATCTATGGCACCTAAGACTAGGCCATATAGCAGAAGATAGGGTTAACAAATTGAAGAAAATTGGGCTATTGAGTCCGTTGACTTCTGAGTCATATCCAATTTATGAATCTTGTCTTCATGGCAAAATGACTAAGCTTCCTTTTGTAGGACATGGGGAAAGGGCCATGGATCTTCTTGCCCTAGTACATACTGATGTGTGCGGCCCATTTGATGTGCCGGCTAGAGGCAACTTTGTCTACTTCATAACCTTTACCGATGATTTATCTAGGTATGGATATATGTATCTTATGAGACACAAGTCTGAAGCTTTTGAAAAGTTCAAGGAATTCAGACATGAAGTAGAAAAGCAAACCAAAAAACCCATTAAGGTTCTTCGATCAGATCGAGGAGGTGAATACCTTAGTCAAAAATTTCTGGACTATCTCAAGAAAAATGGCATAGTCTCTCAATGGACTCCACCTGGAATACCTCAACTCAACGGAATTTCAGAATGGAGGAATCGGACCCTATTAGATATGGTTCGATCCATGATGAGCTTCACAGACCTTCCTGATTTTCTTTGGAAATACAGTTTGTTAACTGCAATATACTTACTGAATAGGGTTCCTTCTAAAACCATTCCTACCACACCGTATGAGATATGGCATGGTAAGAAACCAAGTCTGAGTCATCTCAGAATTTGGGGTTGTCCTGGCTCATGTCAAAAGACAACAAGCGGACAAGTTAGACTTTAGGTCCTTTAGAGCTCGATTCATAGGATATCCTAAAGAGTCATTAGGATATTATTTCTACATTCTAGAAGATCACAATGTGATTGTGAGTCGACATGCCATCTTTCTTGAAAAATAGTTTATTCAAGATAGTGGCATTGGAAAAGCAGATCAAGCTCGATGAGAAAGTCTCACAAGAGCAACGAGCTAAGGACCAAATGGAACCAAATCAGGTTGAGCCAATACAATCACTACCTCCTCCACCTCGTAGATCAAAAAAGATTTTTCATCCCCTGAAGAGGTACTTAGGTACTATTTCAGAAAAATAGAGAAAATATTCCTCGTAGGTAATGGGTTCATGGTGATGATCCCAAAACCTATAACGAGGCGATATCAGATATCGACTCCGAGAAATGGTTAGAGGCAATGAAGTCAGAAATTGACTCGATGCACTCAAACCAAGTCTGGACCTTGGTAGATCCACCAGAAGGTATAGTACCTATTGGGTGTAAATGGATCTACAAGAGAAAGATTGGTGCAGATGGAAAATGTGGAGACATTCAAAGCTAGATTAGTGGCAAAAGGTTATAGTCAACATGAAGGCATTGACTATCAGGATACCTTTTTCCCAGTAGCTATGCTAAAATCCATCCGCACATTGCTTGCTGTTGCAGCCTATTTCGATTATGAAATATGGCAAATGGACGTGAAAATGGCATTCTTAAATGGATATCTTGAGGAAGATATCTATATGGAACAGCCGCTAGGTTTCACATCCAGTGATACTGATCACAAGGTTTGCAAGCTGCAAAGGTCCATATATGGACTTAAGCAAGCATCTCGGAGCTGGAATACTCATTTCAATGATGTGATCAAATTATTTGGATTTCATCAAAAATGAAGAGGAACCATGTGTCTTTCAAAAAGGTCAGTGGGAGCGCTGTTGTCTTCCTCGTATTGTACGTGGATGACATCCTCCTTATTGGGAATGATATTCCCATGTTGACCATAGTTAAAATATGGTTATCTAAAGAATTCTCCATGAAAGACCTAGGTGAAGCATCCTTTATTCTAGGAATTAAGGTCTATAGAGATAGACCGAATAGGATGCTAGGACTTTCACAGAAGATGTACATAGAGGAAGTACTAAAGAGGTTTAGTATGGAAAACTCTAAGAGGGGTTTGGTACCCTTCAGACATGGCATTCATCTTTCCAAGAAGATGTGCCCTAGCACACCTGAGGAAATAGAACGCATGAGCAAGATCCCTTATGCTTCAGCAATAGGGAGCCTCATGTATGCCATGTTATGTACACGACCTGATATAGCCCATGCTGTGAGTGTCACAAGCAGATATCAGTCAAATCCAGGTGAAGAACACTGGACTTCTGTGAAATGTATCCTTAAGTACTTGAGAAGAACTAAGGATATGTTGTTGGTCTTTGGTAATGGAGAACTCCAAGTCCAGGGTTATACAGACTCGGATTTTATGTCCGATGTAGATGATCGAAAGTCGACATCTGGGAGTCTATTTGTGTGCAATGGTGGAGCTGTCAGTTGAAAAGAGTTTCAAGCAGACAGTGATAGCAGATTCCACCATGGAAGCAGAATACATCGCTGCATCAGAAGCTGCGAAGGAGGCATTCTGGTACAAGAAGTTTGCTGCAGAGATCGGAGTGATGCCATCAGATGCCATTCCTCTATACTGCGACAACAATGGCTGCCATAGCCCTTGCTAAGGAGCCGAGGTCTCACCAAAAATCCAAGCACATCGAGCGGCGATACCACCTCATCCGCGATTACCTCGAGAAGGGTTACGTCGAGGTCAAGAGAGTCGACTCCGCAGATAATGTGGCAGACCCACTTACAAAGCCGTTGGGCCAGCAGAAGATCGAAGCCCACCTTGAGAAGATGGGACTTAGATTTGTAGCCAATTGGCTTTAGGTCAAGTTGGAGTTTGTTAGATATGTGTGCCCTAGAAGCCAGAATTGGCTGACACTTGTAATACACTTCTAAGGGCAAAATTATAATTTTGACTATAAATAATAAAATGGATTATTTTCTATCACATATGTGTATTTAGTGTCTGTGATACATCCCTTGAGTTAATGGTAATGATAATTCATATTTTCAAGAGTTGAAAATTTAAGACATGAATTTTCATTATTAACTCATAAAATGCTCCCGACCGTAGGATCATCATGAGGATGGTGATTGATCCAGAAGGTTGGTGTACAATCGCTTCTTTATAGTAGATGAGTCTTGAGTCTATGGTGTAGAGACACCAGAGTGAGAGTACAGGTACTCGTTAGAGAATGAGGGCACTGAGCGTGACCACCTCGAGTAGTCATAAGGAAAGTCTACCTTCTCATCAATGACTGGCTTGAAGCTGCAGTGTGTGTGTCTGGATTCTTTGATCTGAGGTGCATCGGTAGTTCACCTTGAGGGTGTTATAGTTTGACTACACCATGACTCGGTCTCCTAGCCATTCGAAATCCTGAGGTGTATGTTGGCTATAGCATGTTCATTGTAGGAATTGGATTGGCACCAAGATGGAAATCTATCTACCTCGGTAGAAAAGGAGTAGCCCTATGATGATCATGAGACTCAAGTTCATAAGCCCATGGCCATGGCAGAGTAAAATAATAGAAAGAGTTTCTATTAAGGTTTTCACATCGAACATGAATCAAATGATTAAATCATATGACAAGAATTAGGGTTTGATAAGTTCACCATAACCCTAATCTAATCGGGGCTTAAGATAGAAGAACTTAATCACACAGGTAGCTGTATCGAGAGGTTTATTTTTAGTTCTGATGGATTGCTACCATATACCACTAGGTGTCATTGGTGGATTTTGGAAGCAATTAGGATGATTTGTATGAACGATCATTCTAGTTGTATGAATCAGAAGAGTTCTGATCCATTGGAAGATATTTCGATGATGATAATGATAGAGATCATGACATATCCCATTATCTATTTTGATGATGATAATGATAGAGATCACAACATATCCCATTATCATATAGAGCTGAACCTAACTGGATCACACAAACAAGGATTTGGATTTGGATATCATCAATTGGACTAATCCAGTTCAATTGATTTGAATTAGATTCAATTAGGTTCAAGGAAGTCGTGCTAACACATGATTGAACCTAATGTTCTCCTTCTACTATCATTAAAAGTTATCTCGACTGAGCTAAATATGTTTGTGCTCACTCAGGTACCTTTACGTGGTCTGACTGGAGCTTGTCTAGGTCAAAAAAGGATTGTCTTAATTTATGAGATAAATTGAAGACAACACCTACCATTTTTCGTTACCTGCCAATTCTTATCTTGTGACTTGGTCAAACGTTGACCTTTGATACTTAGACATCTACCCAGGTGTCATGCACCCGTAGGATAGTAGATAGGGGCTTGTCCCCTTGCTAGAAAATGAAAAGGAGTGGGTGCACACCTAGTGAGGCATATGCCTAAGGATAGGGATGCCTGGAGTCCCATACAGATGGGACTCTAGGTTGCTTCTTGGAATCAACTTAGGAAGGCGCCTAAGACTTAGCTTTGATCAGTCTTGGCACCACCTAAGGATGATTTGATGGGGCTCTCATCTAATTGGATCAGGTGATGTCATTCCATCAATCAGATTTAGATCTGATTGCATGAAGTGATTTGATTGGTCGGGATGATGTGGCACTGCATGGCACAGCAGGGTCTATAAAAACCCTATCTGCGCTAAGCTTTAGAGAAAATCATCCATAGCCCATGCCACAAGGCTGCCCCTCTCCCTCTTCCATGCCATCTTCAGGTCCTCTCTCTCCTCTCCATGCCTAAGGAGATTTGGGCTCCAGTTTGGTGCAATCCAGGCAAGAGAAAGATGATAAGAAAGGAAGAAGGCAGCACTACTGCAATAGATGATTCTAGATCTTTAAAAGAAGTTTTGAAAATCCACCAAATCTGATCTAGATCTTATATTTGGAGAGGTGATAAAGAAGGAGAAGATCTCTAGATCCAGTCTGAGTGGATACTAGTAGAGGCTAGGCACTTGCATGGCTAGATCCAGAACTTCAGCCAATCAGCTGGATCATCACAGAGTAATCCAATTACCCAATAACAAGGTATAAAATTAAATTAGATTTAATTTATCTTTTATTTTTATTTATTAGATCTATAAAATTAGATATGAAATATCTCATATCTATTCTGGATTCAAAAGAGAAATTTTTGAAATATCTCTCTTGATCCAATCGGATCTGAACGAACCTGACCCGAGAAATTTAAATTTTTCCTTCATATATTTCCATTTTCATCCAATTTATTCCCATATATCTATTTTGTACCAATTATTGGATAATTTTTAGGTCTTGATACTAAGTGTTAGATATGTGTGCCCTAGAAGCCAAAATTAGCTGACACTTATAATACACTTCTAAGGATAAAATTATAATTTTGACTATAAATAATAAAATAGATTATTTTCTATCACATATATGTATTTAGTGTCTGTGATACATCCCTTGAGTTAATGGTAATGATAATTCATATTTTCAAGAGTTAAAAATTTAAGACATGAATTTTCATTTATTAGCTCATAAAAGGATCCTAACCGTAGGATCATGATAAAGATGGTGATTAATCTAGAAGGTTAGTGTACAATCACTTCTTCATAGCAGATGAGTCTTAAGTCCATGGTGTAGAGATACCAGAGCAAGAGTATAGGTACTCGTTAGAAAACCAGGGCACCGAGCATGACCACCTCGAGTAGTCATAAGAAAGTCTACCTTATCATCAATGACTGACTCAAAGCTGCAGTGGTGTGTCTGATTCTTTGACCTGACGTGCATCGATAATTCACCTTAAGGGTGTTATAGTTTGACTATACCATGACTCGGTCTCCTAGCCATTCGAAACCCTGAGGTGTATGTTGGCTATAGCATGTTCATTATAGGAATTGGATTTCACCAAGATGGAATCTATCTACCTCTGTGGATGAGGAGCAGCCCTATGATGATCATGAGAATCAAGTTCATAAGTCCATGGCCATGGCAGAGAGTGAAATAATAGAAAGAGTTTCTATTAAGATTTTTACATAGAACTTGAATCAAATGATTAAATCATATGATAGAAATTAGGGTTTGACGAGTTCACCTTAACCCTAATCTGATCGGGGCTCAAGATTGAAGAATTTAATCACACAAGTAGCTGCACCGAGAGGTTCATTTTCAGTTTTGATGGGTTGCCACCATATACTACTAGGTATCACTAGTGGATTTTGGGAGTAATTAGAATGATTTAGATGATCGATCATTTCAATTATCTGAATCAGAAGAGTTCTGATCCATCGAAAGGAGTTTCGATGATGTCGATGATAGGGATCACGACATATCCCATTACCATACAAAACTAAACCTAACTAGATCACACAAATATGGGTTTGAATCTAGATATCATCAATTGGATTAACCCAGTTCAATTGATTTGAATTAGATTCAATTAGGTTCAAGGAAATCATGTTAGCACACGATTGAGCCTAACATTCTTCTTTTTTCTATCATTAAAAGTTATTTCGACTGAGCCAGATGTGTTTGTGCTCACTCAAATAGCTTTACCTGGTCTGACTGAAATTTGTTTAGGTCGAAAAAGGATTATCTTAATTTATGAGATAAATTTGAGACAACACTTGCCATTTTCCGTCACCTACTAATTCTTGTCTTTTGACTTTGGTCAAACATTGACCTTTGACCCTTGGATATCTGCCCATGTGTCATGCACCCATAGGAGAGATTTTTTGACCAAGTCCACCTACCATTTGGTAGATAGATGGAGGGCGCATGCCTAGGATGGTGTGTGCCCCATGTGGATAAACACTGGAGTCCCATACGGATGGGACTCTAGGTTGCTTCATGGATTCAAACTAGGTGACCCTTACCTATAGACTTTGACCAGTCTTAGATGCCATCTAAGGATGAATCTATGGGGCTCTCATCTGATTAGATCAGGTGATATCATCCCATCAATTAGATTTAGATTTGATTGCACGAAGCAATGCGATTGAACGGGATGATGCAGCACTGCATGGCACAGCAGGGTCTATAAATAAAACCTATATGCACCCAACTTTTTGTGAGTTCCTCTTAGCCCATGCCCCAAGGTGCCTCTCTCCCTCCTCCATGCCATCTTCTGATCATCTCTCTGCTATTCACATCCAATGAAGTTGGGCCTTTAGTTTGGTGCGATCTAGGCTAGAAAAGGCTGACAAGAAAAGAAGAAGGCAGCATTGCTGCAGAGACGACTACTGATCTTCAGAAGAAGTTTTTGAAGATCCTCCAAATCAGATCTAGATCTAATTTTTGGAGAAAAAAAAGAGAAGAAGAAGATCTCTAGATCCAGCCTGAGTGGATACTGGTAGAGGCCAGGCGCTTGCGTGGCTAGATCCAGAACCTCAGGCAATCAGCAGAATTATCAACGGATAATCGGATTATCCATATCAAGATAAAACTAATTTAGATTTAATTTAATTTAAGTTTTTTATTTATTAGATCATAAAATTAGATCTAAAAAATATTAGATCTAGTTTAAATCTAAGAAAAAATTTTTAAAATATGCCTCTTGATCCAATCAAATTTGAGCGAACCTGATCCGAAAAATCAAAATTTTTCCTTCAACTGGTATCACAGCTAGGTTGCATTAAAATTTATTTAGATCTAATTTAATCTAATAAATTAATAATTTTAGATATCACATGAGATGTGATTATATCTAAAATCAAAAAATTAGAATTAAAATTAATTAACCTAGATCTAATATGTATGAGATACATAGCTAGACTAGGGATAGAATTATTCTATGTGTAGTCTAGTATAATCATAATTTTTATTTGATTAAATATAATTTTAAGATTTATTTATTTACTATTTTTTGATCTTATAAAAGTTATAATTAGATCTAAAAATAGAAAATAAATTTAATTTAATTTATTCATATGAGATATGATAGTTGCATGTTTAGACTAGTTGTAGAATAGTTCTACAAAAAGATCTAGATTAAATTTTATTTGATGTGATCAAATTTAAATTTAATTTTTTAGATGATTATGAGATAATTTAGATCTAAAAAATATGCATGATATGATGTATACAAAATATATTTTAATTAGATCAATTTTTTTATATGAGATATATGCTTAGATCTAATTAGTTTTGTAGATTAGTTGTATTTTTGATTAAGGCATTCTCCTTGGCCATCCGATCATAAGAACAAAGTAGAGCTTAATGACCCTCTCCTCCCATTCGATGGGGTGTTCTTATGATGTGTAGGGCTGCTGCGCATTCGTCCTTAATCAGAAATTGAAAACTTACTTTCTGCAAAACCCTAGATCCTAAAACCCTAGGATCTTATTTGCATGTTTTGTTTATGAACCCTAAACTTAATTAAGAATTAAGATTATGAAACATATTAGATCTAAAATTAAGAATTTTTAGATCTAAGACATGTTCATAAAATTGGGTTCGGGCTTGGGTAGCTTAATTAGTTCTAGCGGTTGATAAACCAAATCAAGAGTTGGTTAGATGAGATCAATAATGCTTAAATTGACCAGCCTAATAGGATTAAGTTTGGGTCAAGATCGAGTCACATGAGTGATCGATCAAGCTAAGACCTAATTAGGCTTAGTGGTTAGAGTTTGGATTATAGGGTAATCTGATTAGTTCTGGCTTAATAATTTGATGTCTAAGATAAGTTTGGCAGATACGACTGATTGATTTTTAATTGAGAGCTACTAGACTCAAATGCGTTCTTGTCGAGTTAATGGCATATCCCTTCCACCGGTCTCACTTACCTGGCCATGTTTGTTGACTCAGTTTTGATCTGAGGTGGTCAATAATCCGAGCTAACCCTGCCACTAGGTTAGTCATAATGGTTATGACTATGTCAAGTCTAGTTTAATGAGATCTAAATCAAATCTTCCTAAGAAAAGATTAAGTCTAAGGTCTGCCACCATTGTAGATGTACGGGCCCTTCTCGAGGTTGATTATTCTCGATTGGTTATAATGGCTCAATTGCACTAAAAAGATGCAACCATGTCTATTAGGCATTGAATGCTACAGGCTAGAGGATAGATTGGGCTCAATATTCTGGATACGGTGAGAGACTCAATTAGAACTCCAATCTGGGCAAATGGTGGGTCTGACTTAACTAAGAAGTGGATCAATATTCCGAAAATGGTGAGATTCATGAATTAGAGACCAAGTTTGGGTGCATCATGATTAGAGATTCATTGAACAAGAGTTGTTCACTCATTGGCTAACCCATCACCAATAAATGTTAGGTGAGGTGATGAGTCAGTTGGTGGGACCGCACCACCCACTAGAAATCAGTAATCATGAAAATTTTTGCATCTCTATAGAGAAAATGTAGGGATCTAAGAAAATAGTGAGAGCTAATTTATTTAAAAATAAAATTCTTAAATAAATTGGTTAAATCTTAATTTTAATATCTAACTAAAAATTTTGACTCTTTATAGAAAAATATCTACATCCAACCCACTAGCACGAATCCTGGACACCCATAGACTGACCAGACCAAATTACAAGGATTGGCTCTAAAACTTTAAAATCATTTTGGATTTCGAGAAGTTAACTCATGTATTGGATCAGGACCCTCCCATCTTACCAGCTCGTCCATCCGCTAAGTAGAGAGCATCTCTGGATAAGTGGATAGACGATGATAATAAGGCCAGATACTACTGATAAGCATCATAAATTTACTAATAAAAGTATTAATTTATTAATTAATTTATATTAATTTTTAATAATTATTAATCAATTTATATATAATTTTTGAAAAATTCATATTTTTATTAATTAAAAAATTAATTAAAAAATAATAAAAAAATAATAAAAATTAAAAAAATAAAATTTTATTATCAATAGAAAGAGCTCATTTTTTTGATCACAACAAAATAAATTTCAAGTAAAATGGAGCTAAAATGGAAAAGATATGAATTTTTAAAAATATAAAATAAATAAAAATTAAATAAAAAAGAAAATGGCTCAGCCGGCTCCGCAAGCCGAGCCACCAAGCCAAGCCGAGCCACCAAGCCAAGCCAAGCCATCAAAGCCGACTCAGCCGTTGAAGCCATCAGCCGGTCCACGATCCAGGCGTGGACCGCCAGCTCAGCAAAATCCGGCGAATCAGAGCTTGCCACGTGGTGGACCTAGACCCCTAAAGGGTCTACAGAAATTTATCGCGGCTCACAAGGGTAATTTAGTCTTTTTCGCTCGGCAACAGAAGCGCTGATTGGCTGCGGTGTGCGGTGCGGCCGGTCTACGCGGTCCATGGGAACAGTGATTGCGCGATCGGACGGATGTGGTTGTTTGCGGTCAGGATCGGACGGCTGTGGTTGCTTCCGAATTTTATTCAGCTACAGACATCACGCGGATCACCATCGGATGGCAGCGCTCGATCCAGGCGACGATCCGACGGTCCAGAAAGCTCCCGACGGTGATCAAACTCTCAGGCGCATGATTTGCGGCCAGATTTCCTCCATCAAGCGCGATCCAACGGCCAGAATTTAATCCGACCCGATCTGAGCTGATCTGCATCCGATTTTGATGATTTTTGGACCGTTGGATTCCTATTGAATGGCTGGATTTTATCAGATTTATCAGAGATGTATCAGAGCTATTTTAATTCAAATTTTATTCAAATTTTGATGATTACAAAGGTCATTAGTCCCACATTGCCTTTAGAAGCAAATTTTCCAGCCCTCCTAGCTCTATAAAAAGGACCCCTAGGCCTCCAAGAAATCAATATCTCCGATCAAGGTGAAGCTTTGGTACAGGGCGAAGCCAGGCTATGGGTTAAAGGCTGCTTCGAAGCAACGGGTGCCGAGAAGAAGAGCCGAGCTTCTACACCATCTTTCTGCCAATGCCGATCCAAGATCAGAGATCAGGCTATTTTATTTTATTATCTTTTCTTTTTAAATTTTATGTATTTAAATTCTAAAATTTTAATTAATAAAAATTTTATTTTTGCATTTTAATTTCTTGCTTTTTATTTTTATTGTAATTTAATTTCTGCACTTTAATTATTATTGCTATTTTATTGCAAGTAGATGCTAAGATCTAACTAAGTAGATCTTAGTACCAAGTTTAAATTTCCTGCACCTTTTAATTTTTGCTTTTTATTTTCCGACTTCACTTTTGATCCCAAAACTCTTCTTTTTTTCTTTTTCTTTTAAAAATCAAAGATTTCAAATCTAAAAATACTACCTTCCCTGTGGATTCGACCCGACTCACTGCTATCTACGCATTTTCAATAATTTTAAGAAGTCGGATTAAACTGATAAACACGGTGTCTTAACGACAACATCGCGTTCCTATCAAGTTTTTGGCGCCGTTGCCGGGGAATATTTTTGATTTTTGATTTTAATTTCTTTGATTTATTTTAAATAAATTAAAAATAATTTCGGCAAATGTTCCTATCAAGTTTTTGGCACCATTGCCGGGGAAGGTTTTTGATTTTTGATTTTGATTTCTTTGATTTATTTTAAATAAATTAAAAATAATTTTTTCCTATCAAGTTTTTGGCGCCGTTGCCGGGGAAGGCACGGATATTAAATTTTTGATCTCTTTGATTTTTCTATAAATAAATTATAAATAAAATTTTTATATATTGCTTACTAATTTTTTTTATTTATTTTGTAGAAAAAAAAAAGAACGAAGAAAGAATCAAAGTTTTGCCTGGTGAGATCAATCCTAACCCTAGTTCTCTTTTCTTTTTATTTTATTTATTTATTTATTTTATTTTTTAAATTAATTTTAAAAAAATATTTATTTAAACCTAATTAAAAGCCTCATGATAAGATTAGAAACCCTAACTGTTTAGAGCATGCATCATATTAGTTTTATTTTTATTTTTATTTTTATTTTTTTTGGTGATTGCTGGAAGCAAGGTAAGCCTTTCAGAATTCAATTAGTTACATGCATCTAGTTTAAATTGCATAAGAACCCTTTGATTGAATTTTTTTTTTTCGTGCATATTCATATTAAATCAAATTAAGGGCACAACCCAATTAAACAAGATAAGGTGGGGATTTGATCACCCTTCCTTAGCCCACAAACAACCAACCAACATCCTGCATTGACCTAAGCCTTTAAATTAAAATCAATTAGACATCAACCCTAGGAACTCGAGCTCAATAGGACAAGGAATCCTAAGAGTTGAACCTGGGTTAGGATAAGTCAATTTGACTGGTGTCTAGGAAAGTGGTTCAGGGACGATTGGGCCCGAAGGAAGGTGGTTTCTAATTGGTTCCGTTCGCTTACCTGGCCAAGCACAATTGGTGTCTAAGGCAAGCAACGGGGGGACTCCCACCGACCTTACACTTACCTGGCTAGTTGATTGGCTAATCCTACACTTGGAGGGCTTGAAGGTGACCTTGGCAGTTAGGAGCTGTCTAGATCTAGGATAACCCTTAGTCAGGATTGATTGACCAACTTGATTGCTAACCAACATTCAAACCTAATTAAACCTAATTCTTCTCTTCTCTTCTTAGTTCTAGGACTCCTTAGGACCTCTTCTTTAGAACTCTTCTTTCTTTCTTTTTCTTACTCCTCTAAAAATAAAATAAAATAAAATAAAATAAAAATTAAATTAAACTAACTAAAAAAATAATTAAAAATTAAATTAAATTAAATTAAAATTAATAAATAAAAAATTAAAAAAATTAATTTTTAATATAATAAAATAATAATAAAAAATAATATAAAAAAAATTCTAAAAATTTTTTTTTGAACCATACATTAGGGTTACACTAATACATGCATGGTAGGAAATCACTTTTTCTGATTTAGTTGAACTTAATTGAATGGTTGATTCACATTAAACATAATAATGGCTAATATGAATCTAATTGTCCAAAAATTAGATAAAGTTGACCTTCTTGCTCAGAAAATAGATCAACTCCTAACCCTAGGTCAACAATCTCCTACACAATTCACATCATCTTCTAATTATCAGGAGACTTATTCAAATCTGTGCTAGCCCAACCCATCATGTGAGTGAATGTCCTATGGCTGCACAATTTCCATATTTTATCCAAGAACAAGTTCAAGCTGCTCAAGGATACTCCAAATTGATTAATGACCCATTTTCAAATTCATATAATTCAGATTGGAGTAACTTTAATTTTTCTTGGACATCCCAACAGACTCAGGCTCAGACCCAAATTTTACCTTTCCAAAACTATCAAAATAGGCCCCAATATCAAAATTATGCCTATAATAATGGTCAGCCTAGTCAGTTTAACCAGCCATCATATTATAATCAACCTTCATACCCACCTCCTCAACAGACCAATCTAGCTGATGATAGATTTAACCAACTTCAACAATTAATTCTAACTCAACAGCAATCTATCGCCAGACTAGAAGCTCAAATAGGATAATTAGTTGAGTCTAACATGAGGAGAGAACTAGATCAACTACCGAACCTACCAATTTCAAACAACCCACCTAATGACCACCAACCACCTGGATTAAATTATCAATCTAATGTTTCATCTAAGAATCTCCAATTTGAGAATACCAAAGTAATTCCTGAACTTAAAAGCTATAGGATTCTTATGGACCCATACCAAGACCAGGTGAGAGAGGCTAGTACTGATGCTAGCCAAAATAAAAATTTAGAGGAACTGGTTAGTACTGAGACTAACCACATAGAAGAACCCAAGCCAAGAATTAGTACTGATGCTAGTTCTAGTTTAAATGAGATAGAAAAAAGGGAAAAGAGAATAGATGATTTACCCGAGACTTATAAACCTAATGTCCTATTCCCTTCAACCCTAGAAGCTGGTTCTTCTTATAAAAATCAAAAGGCATGTAATGAAATGTCAATGGAGTTGTTTAAGCAAGGATCACATTAATTTACCTCCAGAATTAAAACCGCCTTTAGTCACCATTCCAGCACCCATTGAATCAAACTTAACTCCTAAAACTCCATTCATGAGCATTTTAGAAAGAACAAATAGGAGAAATTCTTAATAAACATGGGTCTGAGAATGGAATCATAAATTATATCCCTAAAATTAACAAAGAATTATATCAATAATGGGATTATAAATCAACTTTCTGAGATTGGCAATCCAAAACCATTGGAATTTGTCAATCCAATATTCGACACAGGATAGTGAGCTGCATTGTGTCTGGCTGAAGACGGTAAACTTAGCGCTTGTTGGGAGGCAACCCAATATTTAGTTTTTATCTAATTTATCTTTTTAGTTTATTTTTTTTTAGGATAATTTGAATAAGTTGGAGGGAGAGCTCAAATTTTCAAAGGCATGTGCTGGACCAAAAAATATAAAAATATACTGAGTTAGGTGTATTCTTTCATGTTCTTTATTACATCCTTTATTTTTTCTTCTCCATTGAGGACAATGTCGATTAAGTTGGGGGGAGAGAAAAATAAAAATTTTAAAATTTTAAGTCCTCAAAAAAGTTAGTATTTAGTATTTAGATACTTGATTATGCTTAAGAATCGAATTAAACTAAGCATTTTTAAAAAGAAAATTGATGCACAGATTAGAGAATCTATGAGATATTGAGGAATCAAGTATTAAGAAAATTCAATAAAGAGTTAAGTCTAGAACATAAAAAAAATTTTTTCTTGGAGCATTTCTAATTATTTCTACTAGCATCAAAGAAAAGTCTACTTTTTATAGGCTTGTGTAGGGTAACTATACGTTTCTTCATATAAAAATTTATTTTAATAAAATAGTTTTCAAGTACTTCTCACTGAGTAACCGGGCCTCTTTGCCTAAGCAAGCATTGAGTTTCGCATCAAAAGGTGGGAAGGGCAAAGAAGCTCGTTGTAAAGCTAGTCTTAACTCGTAGCCTATTTGATTCGAGCTAGTAAGCCCGAGGGGTATTCTATACCTAGTGCCCTAAAGCCAACTGGTTTGGGAGTCATTGGCCCAAGACTCGCTACATGGATCAAATAGAAAGCTTAAGGAGTTAAGACACTCAATAGTGGTACAACGTTAAAAAAAAAAAAAAAAAAAAAAAAAAATTGGTTTCCCACCGAGTAACCGGGTCCCGTTGCCTAAGTAAGCAATGATATTCGCATCAAAAAGTGGGCAATGTAAAAATAAAAATTAATAAATGAAGGATGGAAGTAGCAATACACCTGCCTATATGAAAGTTTAGACAAATCAGAGATAAAAGGTAGGAATAATTTAGAAAAAGTTCTGAAAAATTTAATGTTCTTTACTTAATTTTTCTATTGATAAGTATTAATACCCCAATGATATGTCTCATTTAAGCTCTACTGAATATCAATGGCCATTTTGAAAATTGCTTAGGTAAAATTCGAAACTCTAAAGTTAAAAGGTATTTAAAACTAAATTCTTTCTTTACTCGAGGACGAGCAAAGCTTAAGTTGGGGGGTGTGATAAGCATCATAAATTCATCAATAAAAGTATTAATTTATTAATTAATTTATATTAATTTTTAAGAATTATTAATCAATTTATATATAATTTTTAAAAAATTCATATTTTTATTAATTAAAAAATTAATTAAAAAATAATAAAAAATAATAAAAATTAAAAAATAAAATTTTATTATCAATAGAAAGAGCTCATTTTTTTGATCACAATGAAATAAATTTTCAAGTAAAACGGAGCTAAAATGGAAAAGATATGAATTTTTAAAAATATAAAATAAATAAAAATTAAATAAAAAAGAAAATGGCTCAGCCGGCTCCGCAAGCCGAGCCACCAAGCCAAGCCAAGCCATCAAAGCCGACTCAGCCATTGAAGCCATCAGCCGGTCCACGATCCAGGCGTGGACCGCCAGCTCAGCAAAATCCGGCGAATCAGAGCTTGCCACGTGGTGGACCTAGACCCCTAAAGGGTCTACAGAAATTTATCGCGGCTCACAAGGGTAATTTAGTCTTTTTCGCTCGGCAACAGAAGCGCTGATTGGCTGCGGTGTGCGGTGCGGCCGGTCTACGCGGTCCATGGGAACAGTGATTGCGCGATCGGACGGATGTGGTTGTTTGCGGTCAGGATCGGACGGCTGTGGTTGCTTCCGAATTTTATTCAGCTACAGACATCACGCGGATCACCATCGGATGGCAGCGCTCGATCCAGGCGATGATCCGACGGTCCAGAAAGCTCCCGACGGTGATCAAACTCTCAGGCGCATGATTTGCGGCCAGATTTCCTCCATCAAGCGCGATCCAACGGCCAGAATTTAATCCGACCCGATCTGAGCTGATCTGCATCCGATTTTGATGATTTTTGGACCGTTGGATTTCTATTGAATGGCTGGATTTTATCAGATTTATCAGAGATGTATCAGAGCTATTTTAATTCAAATTTTATTCAAATTTTGATGATTACAAAGGTCATTAGTCCCACATTGCCTAGAAGCAAATTTTCCAGCCCTCCTAGCTCTATAAAAAGGACCCCAGGCCTCCAAAAATCAACATCTCCGATCAAGGTGAAGCTTTGGTACAGGGCGAAGCCAGGCTATGGGTTAAAGGCTGCTTCGAAGCAACGGGTGCCGAGAAGAAGAGCCGAGCTTCTACACCATCTTTCTGCCAATGCCGATCCAAGATCAGAGATCAGGCTATTTTATTTTATTATCTTTTCTTTTTAAATTTTATGTATTTAAATTCTAAAATTTTAATTAATAAAAATTTTATTTTTGCATTTTAATTTCTTACTTTTTATTTTTATTATAATTTAATTTCTGCACTTTAAATTATTGCTTTACAAGTAGATGCTAAGATCTAACTAGTAGATCTTAGTACCAAGTTTAAATTCCTACACCTTTTAATTTTTATTTTTTATTTTTCGACTTCACTTTTGATCTCAAAACTCTTCTTTTTTTCTTTTTCTTTTAAAAAATCAAAGATTTCAAATCTAAAAACACTACCTTCCCTGTGGATTCGACCCGACTCATTGCTATCTACGCATTTTTAATTATTTTAAGAAGTCGGATTAAATTGATAAACACGGTGTCTTAACGACAACATCGCATTCCTATCAACTACATATTGGGCTCGATGTCTGATAAACTTCAGCACCAACATAAAGATATCAGGACTGCTCGCCAAATGTTGGCTCACCTATAGGGATGTTTGGTGAACAGAGTGGTGCAGCCAAGTATCAAGTCACTAAACAACTATTTAAGGCTAAGATGCGTGATGGACAGTCAGTCCAAAATTATTGTCTGATGATGATCAAGAACTTAGAAGAGCTTGGAAAGCTCGAAGTGATGTTGGACTTGGATCTACAGAATGATATAATTCTGCAATCCTTGACTGATGCGTATGGGTAGTTCATCATTAACTACCATATGCATAAACTTTAAAACTCCTTGGCCGAACTTATGAACATGCTGGTTACCGCTGAGCTTTCCATGAAAGGTTCTAAAGGCTCAGTACTTGCTATGGAAAGGACTTCTTCTAAGATAAAGTCTTTTGGAAAGAAGAAGAAGTCTGTGAAAAAGTAGAAGGTGGAAAGAGAAAAGAAGAAAAAGGCAGAGTTGAAAAAGAAGATCGCTGATAAAGGAAAGTGTTTCCGTTGTAACAATGACGGCCACTGAAAGTGAAACTGCCCTACTTACCTAGCCACCCTAAAGAAGAAGAAGGCAGATCCTTTTGGAGGTATGCTCGTTATTGAGTCTAATCTTACGATTTTTTCTGTATCCAGTTGGGTGCTTGACTCTGGTTCTAGTGCTCACTTGTGCACTTCTATGCAGGGTCTTGAGGATAGCAGAAGGCTGAGGGATGGAGAGATGATCCTGCGCATCGAAAATGGAGCAAGAGTTGCTATCGTGGTCGTGGGAACATACCCTCTTTGACTACCATCTGGTTTAGACTTAGTATTAAAAGACTGTTATTATGCCCCTACAGCAAGCAGGAATTTGATTTCTATTTCTTGCCTTATATTAGAAGGCTATGTAATTAGTTTTCTTAAGGACCATTGTAACATTCTTTATGAAAGAAATAAAATTGCAAGTGATTTTCTTATTAACGATCTTTATTAGTTACATGTTGATGTATCTATTTTTAATTTCGAATAAAATATGAATGCCATAAAATCAAAATGACCCAAGGATAGTCCAAACGATAGATATCTATGGCACCTAAGACTAGGTCATATAGCAGAAGATAGGGTTAACAAATTGAAGAAAATTGGGCTATTGAGTCCATTGACTTTTGAGTCATATCCAATTTGTGAATCTTGTCTTCATGGCAAAATGACTAAACTTCTTTTGTAGGACATGGGGAAAGGGCCATGGATCTTCTTGCCCTAGTACATACTGATGTGTGCGGCCCATTTGATGTGCCAACTAGAGGCAACTTTGTCTACTTCATAATCTTTATCGATGATTTATCTAGGTATGGGTATGTGTATCTTATGAGACACAAGTCTGAAGCTTTTGAAAAGTTCAAAGAATTCAGACATGAAGTAGAAAAGCAAACTGAAAAATCCATTAAGGTTCTTCGATCAGATCGAGGAGGTGAATACCTTAGTCGAAAATTCTGGACTATCTCAAGAAAATGGCATAGTCTCTCAATGGACTCCACCTGGAACACCTCAACTCAATGGAGTTTCAGAATGGAGGAATCGGATCCTATTAGATATGGTCCGATCCATGATGAGCTTCACAGACCTTCCCTAATTTTCTTTGGGGATACTATTTGTTAACTGCAATATACTTACTGAATAGGGTTCCTTCTAAAATCATTCCTACCACACCGTATGAGATATGGCATGGTAAGAAACCAAGTCTGAGTCATCTCAGAATTTGGGGTTGTCCGGCTCATGTCAAAAGACAACAAGCGGACAAGTTAGACTTTAGGTCCTTTAGAGCTCGATTCATAGGATATCCTAAAGAGTCATTAGGATATTATTTCTACATTCCAGAAGATCACAATGTGATTGTGAGTCGACATGCCATCTTTCTTGAAAAATAGTTTATTCAAGATAGCGGCATTGGAAAGCAGATCAAGCTCGATGAGAAAGTCTCACAAGAGCAACGAGCTAAGGACCAAATGGAACCAAATCAGGTTGAGCCAATCCATACACTACCTCCTCCACCTCGTAGATCGAAAAGGATTTTCCATCCCCTGAAAGGTACTTAGGTACTATTTCAGAGGATGTAGAGAAAATGTTCCTCATAGGTAATGGGGTTCATGGTGATGATCCCAAAACCTATAATGAGCGATATCAGATATCGACTCCGAGAAATGGTTAGAGGCAATGAAGTCAGAAATTGACTCGATGCACTCAAACCAAGTCTGGACCTTGGTAGATCCACCAGAAGGTATAGTACCTATTGGGTGTAAATGGATCTTACAAGAGAAAGATTGGTGCAGATGGAAATGTGGAGACATTCAAGGCTAGATTAGTGGCAAAAGGTTATAGTCAATGCGAAGGCATTGACTATCAGGATACCTTTTCGTCAGTAGCTATGCTAAAATCCATCCACACATTGCTTGCTGTTGCAGCCTATTTCGATTATGAAATATGGCAAATGGATGTGAAAACGGCATTCTTAAATGGATATCTTGAGGAAGATATCTATATGGAACAGCCGCTAGGTTTCACATCCAGTGATGATGATCACAAGGTTTGCAAGCTGCAAAGGTCCATATATGGACTTAAGCAAGCATCTCGGAGCTGGAATACTCATTTTAATGATGTGATCAAATTGTTTGATTTCATCAAAAATGAGGAGGAGCCATGTGTCTTCAAAAAGGTCAGTGGGAGCACTGTTGTCTTCCTCGTATTGTACGTGGATGACATCCTCCTTATTGGGAATGATATTCCCATGTTGACCATAGTTAAAATGTGGTTATCTAAAGAATTCTCCATGAAAGACCTAGGAGAAGCATCCTTTATTCTAGGAATTAAGGTCTATAGAGATAGACCGAATAGGATGCTAGGACTTTCACAGAAGATGTACATAGAGGAAAGTACTAAAGAGGTTTAGCATGGAAAACTCTAAGAGGGGTTTAGTACCCTTCAGGACATGGCATTCATCTTTCCAAGAAGATGTGCCCTAGCACAC
>QRFJ01001130.1:224697-246762 GCA_006176705.1 Cocos nucifera
AGATTAGTGGCAAAAGGTTATAGTCAATGCGAAGGCATTGACTATCAGGATACCTTTTCGCTAGTAGCTATGCTAAAATCCATTCGCACATTGCTTGCTGTTGCAGCCTATTTCGATTATGAAATATGGCAAATGGATGTGAAAATGGCATTCTTAAATGGATATCTTGAGGAAGATATCTATATGGAACAGCCGCTAGGTTTCACATCCAGTGATGATGATCACAAGGTTTGCAAGCTGCAAAGGTCCATATATGGACTTAAGCAAGCATCTCGGAGCTGGAATACTCATTTTAATGATGTGATCAAATTGTTTGGTTTCATCAAAAATGAAGAGGAGCCATGTGTCTTCAAAAAGATCAGTGGGAGCGCTGTTGTCTTCCTCGTATTGTACGTGGATGACATCCTCCTTATTGGGAATGATATTCCCATGTTGACCATAGTTAAAATGTGGTTATCTAAAGAATTCTCCATGAAAGACCTAGGAGAAGCATCCTTTATTCTAGGAATTAAGGTCTATAGAGATAGACCGAATAGGATGCTAGGACTTTCACAGAAGATGTACATAGAGGAAGTGCTAAAGAGGTTTAGCATGGAAAACTCTAAGAGGGGTTTAGTACCCTTCAGACATGGCATTCATCTTTCCAAGAAGATGTGCCCTAGCACACCTGAGGAAATAGAATGCATGAGCAAGATCCCTTATGCTTCAGCAATAGGGAGCCTCATGTATGCCATGTTATGTACACGACCTGATATAGCCCATGCTGTGAGTGTCACGAGCAGATATCAGTCGAATCCAGGTGAAGAACACTGGACTTCTATGAAATGTATCCTTAAGTACTTGAGAAGAACTAAGGATATGTTGTTGGTCTTTGGTAATGGAGAACTCCAAGTCCAGGGGTATACAGACTCGGATTTTATGTCTGATGTAGATGATCGAAAGTCGACATCTGAAAGTCTGTTTGTGTGCAATGGTGGAGCTGTCAGTTGGAAAAGTTTCAAGCAGATTAGTGATAGCAGATTCCACCATGGAAAGCAGAATATATCGCTGCATCAGAAGCTGCAAAGGAGGCATTCTGGTATAAGAAGTTTGCATGCAGAGATCAGAGTGATGCCATCAGATGCCATTCCTCTATACTGCGATAATAATGGTGCCATAGCCCTTGCTAAGGAGCCGAGGTCTCATCAGAAATCCAAGCACATCGAGCGGCGATACCACCTCATCCACGATTACCTCGAGAAGGGTTACATCGAGGTCAAGAGAGTCGACTCCGCAGATAATGTGGCAGACCCACTTACAAAGTCGATGGGACCAACAGAAGATCGAAGCCCATCTTGAGAAGATGGGACTTAGATTTGTAGCCAATTGGCTTTAGGTCAAGTGGGAGTTTGTTAGATATGTGTGCCCTAGAAGCCAGAATTGGCTGACACTTGTAATACACTTCTAAGGGCAAAATTATAATTTTGACTATAAATAATAAAATGGATTATTTTCTATCACATATGTGTATTTAGTGTCTGTGATACATCCCTTGAGTTAATGGTAATGATAATTCATATTTTCAAGAGTTGAAAATTTAAGACATGAATTTTCATTTATTAACTCATAAAATGCTCCTGACCATAGGATCATCATGAGGATGGTGATTGATCCGAAAGGTTAGTGTACAATCACTTCTTTATAGTAGATGAGTCTTGAGTCTACAGTGTAGAGACACCAGAGCGAGAGTACAAGTACTCGTTAGAGAATCGAGGGCACTGAGCGTGACCACCTCGAGTAGTCATAGGAAAGTCTACCTTCTCATTGATGACTGACTCGAAGCTGCAGTGGTGTGTCTGGTTCTTTGACCTGAGGTGCATCGGCAGTTCACCTTGAGGGTGTTATAGTTTGACTACACCATGACTCGATCTCCTAGCCATTCAGAATCCTGAGGTGTATGTTGGCTATAGCATGTTCATTGTAGGAATTGGATTGCACCAAGATGGAAATCTATCTACCTCGGTGGATGAGGAGCAGTCCTATGATGATCATGAGAATCAAGTCCATAAGCCCATGGCCATGGCAGAGAGTGAAATAATAGAAAGAGTTTCTATTAAGGTTTTCACATTAGACTTGAATCGAATGATTAAATCATATGATAGAAATTAGGGTTTGACGAGTTCACCTTAACCCTAATCTGATCGGGGCTCAAGATAGAAGAACTTAATCACACAGGTAGCTGCACCGAGAGGTTCATTTTTAGTTTTGATGGATTGCCACCATATACTGCTAGGTGTCACTGGTGGATTTTGGGAGCAATTAGAATGATTTAGATGATCGATCATTCTAGTTGTCTGAATCAGAAGAGTTCTAATCCATCGAGAGAGGTTTTGATGATGTCGATGATAGGGATCACGACATATCCCATTATCATATAGAACTGAACCTAATTGGATCACACAAATAAAGATTTAGATCTGGATATCATCAATTGGACCAACCTAGTTTAATTGATTTGAATTAGATTCAATTAGGTTTAAGGAAATCATGCTAGCACACGATTGAGCCTAACATTCTCCTTTTTTCTATCATTAGAAGTTGTCTTGACTGAGCCAAATGTATTTGTGCTCACTCAAGTACCTTTACCTGGTCTAACTAGAACTTATCTAGATTAGAAAAGAATTATCTTAATTTATGAGATAAATTTGAGAAAACACCTACCATTTTTCGTCACCTGCTAATTTTTGTCCTTTGACTTTGGTCAAACGTTGACCTTTGACTCTTGGACATCTGCCCATGTGTCATGCACCCATAGGAGAGACTTTTTGACCAAGTCTACCTATCATTTGGCAAGCAGATGGAGGGCACACGCCTAGGATGGCATGCACTTCATGTGGATAAACACTAATCCCATACGGATGGGACTCCAGGTTGCTTCTTGGATTCAAACTAGGTGACCCTTACCTATAGACTTTGATCAGTCTTAGGTGCCATCTAAGGATGAATCTATGGGACTCTCATCTAATTGGATTAAGTAATATCATCCCACCAATCAGATTTAGATCTGATTGTATGAAGCAACGCGATTGGTTGGGATGATGCAGCACTGCATGGTGTAGCAGGGTCTATAAATAAACCCTGTCTGCACCCAATTTTTTGTGATTTTCTCTTAGCCCATGCCCCTAGAATGCCTCTCTCCCTCCTCCATGCCATCTTTTGATCATCTTTCTCCTCTCCATGCCTAAGAAAGTTGGGCCTTCAGTTTGGTGCGATCTAGGCAAGAAAAGGCTGACAAGAAAAGAAGAAGGCAATACTGCTGTAGAGATGACTGCTGATCTTCAGAAGAAGTTTTTGAAGATCCTCCAAATTAGATCTAGATATGATTTTGGAGAAAAAAAAAAGAAGAAAAAGATCTCCAGATCTAGTTCGAGTGGATAGTGGTAGAGGCCAAGCGCTTGCGTGGCTAGATCCAGAACCTCAGGCAATCAGTAGAATCATCAACGGATAATCGGATTATCCATATCAAGGTAAAACTAATTTAGATTTAATTTAATTTATTTTTTTATTTATTAGATCATAAAATTAGATCTAAAAAATATCAGATCTGATTTGGATCTAAGAGAAAATTTTTGAAATATGCCTCTTGATCCAATCAGATTTGAACGAATCTAACCCAAAAAATCAGGATTTCTCCTTCACTAAGATCCATACATTACTTTTTTTGAATTGATTAAGTTCCTCTTGCATTGCATTTATCCAATTATAATCTTTTTCGACTTCATCTATGGTTTTAGGTTCAAAATAAGAAATAAAAGTAAAATGATTATATGCATCTCTAAGTGAAGAACGAGTTCTTACCCCATGTGTAGGATCACCAATAATTAGTTCTTTGGAGTGATTAAGAACATACCTCCATTCTTTTGGAAGATCATTTATACCTTGAGGTTGTTCTCGTTGTCCTTCACTTTCATTTTCTTGCTTATCTTCATGATCCTCTTCATTTTGAATTGCTAAATCCTTTAGGATGATCTCCTTCATCCCTTCTATAAGAAGATCTGCACAATCAATACCCTCACTCTTTCTTGATGGAAGATCATTAGTCTCATCAAAGACAACATGTATTGAAGTTTCTTTGTTAAAAACTCTAAAAGCTTTACTAGAGGAGGAATAACCAAGAAAAATAGCTTCATCAGATTTTGCATCAAATTTACCTAGTTTTCCTTTACCATTGTTCAAAACAAAACATCGACAACCAAAAATATGAAAATATGCAATGTTATATTTTCTTCCTTTCCAAAGCTCATAAGATGTTTCCTTTAAAATTGGTCTGATTAGGGCATGGTTTAAGATGTAACATGCCATATTAATTGCTTTCATCCAAAAGTGTCTTGGAAGGTTGCTTTCACATAGCATGGTATGGGCTAGTTCTTCTAGAGTCCTATTTTTTCTTTCTACCATCCCATTTTGTTGGGGTGTCCTAGGTGCTGAAAAATTATGGCTTATTCTTTTTTCATCACAAAATTTTTTAAAGTCTTAGTTTTCAAATTCGATTCCATGATCACTTGGAATGCTTTGAATTGAAAATCCTTTTTCATCTATAACTTTTTGGTAAAACTTTGAGAAAACATGAAAAGTTTCATCTTTGTGTGCCAAAAAGAAAATTCATATAAAATGTGAGTAGTCATCGATAATTACAAAACCATAACATTTTTCACCTAAGCTTGTTATTCTTGTAGGACCAAACAAATTCATGTGCAATAGTTCCAATGGCCTAGAAGTTAAAACAATATTCTTAAATTTGAATGAAACTCTATTTTGTTTACCTAGTTGGCATGCATCATAAATTTTATCTTTTTCAAAGTTTAATTTTGGTAAACCGGTAACTAATTCCTTTTTAATAAGCTTTGAAAGTGAATGAATACTAATGTGTGCAAGCCTACGATGCCAAAGCTAACTAATCTCATTAATCTTGGCATTCATAGCTACTAGATATTGCATGTTTATCATAGAAAGATCATTCAAATCTACCATATAAACATTACCATGTTTATGTCCAACAAACTTAATGCCATCATCATTGGGACTAGTTACAAAGCATAATGAAGATTCAAAAATAATATTATAACCCTTGTCATAAAGTTGACTAATACTTAAAAGATTGTGTTTTAAACCATCTACTAATAAAATATTTTCAATATACTTGGAGGAAGTGATATCAATGTTACCTATACCGATAATCTTCTCTTTACCATTGTCTCCAAAGATGACCATTCCTCCATTTTTAGCATCAAGCATGATGAATTGATACTCATCACTGATCATGTGTTTTAAGCATCCACTATCAAGATACCATCTTTGATTTTCTCCTTTGAATGCAAGACACACCTACATGCAAAATCAAGTCCTTACTCTAGGTACCCAAGTTTTCTTGGGTCCTTTAAGGTTAGTCATAATGGTTTCTTTTGAAATCCAATTTTTTTTTATATTTAAATTATTAGAGAAACATGTATAAGATTTGTGTTCTAGTTTACAACATTTGAAGCAAGTAACATTTGAAAATTTGTTGCTTTGTGAATCTACAAAAATATTTTTCAAAAATTTTTATTTTCTTAAGGGGTTATAGCCTAGACCGACCTTATCATAAATGGTCTTTTGATTTTTAAGAATCATATGAAGTTTATTTAAACTTAATGTAAAATTTTCAACTATCGAGTTTAGCTTGTCGATTTTATTTTTCAAATTTAGGTTCTCTTGAGTTAAGACTAGTTTTTTACTTAGGATAATTTTATTTTCTTTTAGCAAGACTTGATTCTTAAATTTTAGATCTTTGTTTTTAGTTCCTAATTTCTTTAAATCATCTACCAAATCATAGAAGGCCTCTTGAAGTTCTTAGAATGTAAATTTATTTGAGATTTCAGCATTTATCTCATTTTCATGTACCATAAGGCACAGGTTGGCTTGTTCATGAGCTTCTTCCTCTTCAGAGCTTGAGTTTTAACTATCACTCCATATTGCCACCATAGCCTTTTCTTATTTATTTTTAAGCTGAGGACATTCAGACCTAAAGTATCCCAGCTTCTTACATTCATAGCAAATAAGAGACTGCTCCCTATGTTAGATATATGTGCCCTAGAAGCCAGAATTGGCTGATACTTGTAATACACTTCTAGGGGCAAAATTGTAATTTTGACTAAAATCAATAAATGGGTTATTTTCTATCACATATGTGTATTTAGTGTCTATGATACATCCTTTGAGTTAATGGTAATGATAATTCATATTTTCAAGAGTTGAAAATTTAAGACATGAATAATCATTATTAACTCATAAATTGCTCCCGACCATAGGATCATCACGAGGATGGTGATTGATCCGGAAGGTTGGTGTACAATCGCTTCTCTTTAGTAGATGAGTCTTGAGTCTACGGTGTGGAGACACCGGAGCGAGAGTACAGGTACTCGTTAGAGAACGAGGGCACTGAGCGTGACCACCTCGAGTAGTCATTAGGGAGTCTACCTTCTCGTCAATGACTGACTCGATGCTGCAGTAGTGTGTCTGGTTCTTTGACCTGAGATGCATCGGCAGTTCACCTTGAGGGTGTTATAGTTTGACTACACCATTACTCGGTCTCCTAGCCATATGGAACCCTGAGGTGTATGTTGGCTATAGCATGTTCATTGTAGGAACTGGATTGCATCAAGATGGAATCTATCTACCTCGGTGGTAGAGGAGCAGCCCTATGATGATCATGAGAATCAAGTCCAGAAAGTCCATGGCCATGGTAGAGTGAAATAATAGAAAGAGTTTCTATTTAGATTTTCACATTGGACTCGAATCGAATGATTACATCATATGACAGAGACTAGGGTTTGACGAGTTCACCTTAACCCTAATCTGATCGGGGCTCAAGATAGAAGAACTTAATCACACAGGTAGCTGCACCAAGAGGTTCGCATTCAGCTCTGATGGGTTGCCACCATATACTGCTAGGTGTCACTGGTGGATTTTGGGAGCAATTAGAATGATTTAGATGATCGATCATTCTAGCTGTTCGAATCAGAAGAGTTCTGATCCATCGAAAGGAGTTTCGATGATGTCGATGATAGAGATCATGACATATCCCATTACCATACAGAACTGAACCTAACTGGGTCACACAAACAAGGGTTTGAATCTGGTGATCATCAATTGAACTGATCTAGTTCAATTGATCTGAATGAGATTCAATTAGGTTCAAGGAAATCGTGCTAGCACTCGATTGAACCTAACGTTCTTCTTTTGCTATCATAAATAAGTTGTCCTGTCTGAGCCAAAGGAGTTTGTGCTCAAACAGAAGCCTTCATATGGTCTGACTGGAGGTTGTCCAAGTCAGAAAAGGTTGTCTTATTTGTAAGACACTACCTGCCATTTTTGGTCACCTGCCATTTCTTGTTCTTTGACTTTGGTCAAAAGTCTACCTTTGACTGGTCAAACGTTGACCATTGACACTTTGACTTTTGACCACATGTCATGCACCTATTGGAGAGCTGGTGGGGGCCTGTCCCCCTGCCAGAACCTGGCAAGGAGAAGGGCGCACGCCACCCTAGGCGTGTGCCCAAGTTGGAGGCGCCTAGGAGTCCTTGTTGGACAAGGACTCCATCTCCTTTTTGGATTCCAATTAGAGTTCTTCTAAGAACCAACTTTGACTGGTCTTAGGCACCCTCTAAGGAGGAATCCAGGGGACTCTATTCCCACCAATCAGATTTAGATCTGATTTCACAAAGGGTTGTGATTGGTTGGGAAGAAGAGGAGTTGGATCACAGCTAGTCTATAAATAAGACCCTGCGCCCAACTCAGAAAAGTGAATGATGAGATCATAGTTTCCCACGCCCCAAGGCTGCCTCTCCCCTCCTTCTCCATGCCATAGTCTCTTCTCCCCTTGCTCTCCACGTCCAAAAGGAGTTTTGGACCTTGGTTGGTGCAATTCAGATCAAAGAAAGGCGATCAAAAGCAAGAAGGCTGCGCTGCTGCAAAGGACGACTGCTCATCTTCAAAAGAGTTTTGAAGATCCTCCAGATCAGATCCAGATTTGATTTTTGGAGGTGTGATAGAGAAGAAGAGGATCTCCAAATCCAACCCGAGTGGATACCGGTAGAGGTCAGGCGCTTGCATGGCTAAGATCCAGAACCTTCCGCTGCAAACAGGATCATCAACAGGGTAATAGGATTACCCAAATCAGATCTGAACAAATTTGGATCGGGAAATCTAGATTTATCCTTTATTGCTATGCTCTCTTGGTAGCTGGCCTCTTCCTCATCCCTTATTTTTTCTTCAAAAATCTCTTGAACTTCCTTGTGATGAGGGCTATTTTCTTCATCTTATTCTTCATCTTCCATTTCATCGGATTCCTCATCTTGTTGAATGGTAGATTTAAGGGCTATTATCTTTTTTTCTTGACATCTTCTTCTTGATATTGTTTCATGCTTTAGCTCGTGTATCATTAGTGATCTTAGAAGCTCCTCCAAGGATAAAATATTCAGATCTTTGGCTTCTTGGATTGTAGTTACTTTGGCTTCTCATGTCCTTGGCAAAGATCTAAGAATCTTCCTCATAAGGTCACTATTAGAATAAGACTTTTAAGATCATTTATAATGTCCATAAATCTAGTAAACATCTCAGTTATTGACTCATCATGCTCTATTTTGAAAAGTTCATATTTGTGCACAAGCATGTTAATTTTTGACTCCTTAACTTGATTAGTGCCTTCATGAGTTACTTCTAACCTATCCCATATTTTCTTAATCGATATGCATGTTGAAATGCGATTAAATTTATTAGCATCTAAAGCATAATATAAAATATTCATGGCTTTTGCATTGAGTTGAGCCATTTTCTTATCAACCTCATCACATTCTCTTTCAGATTTGGTTGATTTCACATCATCAATTATCTTAGTGGATGTGTGTGGTCCATTAATTATGATACTCTACATATTATAGTCAAGTGCTTGTATGAATATTCTCATCTGAGCTTTCCAATAGGTATATTTTGACCCATTGAAAAGCAGAGGTTGGTTTGTGGACTGCCCCTCGGCTATAGAAATACTAACTTGAGTTGTCATAGATCTTTGGCTCTTTGATAGTTAAATCAAAGTAGGATTAGAGCACTAAACTCTGATACAACTTGTTGTCCAGCTATGCAATCCAAGAGGGAGGGGTGAATTAAGTTTTTAAAATTTTAAAGCTAATTTAAAGATATTAAGATTGAATGATGATATGCAAGTCATGTATGTAAAGCGATTTAGGTTAGATAAAAATATAAAAGATTTAAAAGGAAAAATTTAATAAACTAAGCAAAGAAAGATAGCAAGCACACTACAAACAAACAAGATTTATAGTGATTTGGTATTTTTCTTGCACCAACATCCACTCCCCAAGCTCCTACTTGGAAATTCAAAATCACTAAACGTATTCAACCAAAATACAATGTCGGTACCTCCGACCCTGACTATCCCAAGCTAGCATACTTGTTTCTTGGGTACAAGCCAATCCTATGCATTTCGATTTAAAATTCAGATCAACCCTTCCAAGTTTTGAAATCCTTCCAAAACTTGAATTAAAACAATAAAGTAGAGTATAAGAGTTAATGACAATCAAATACAAATTTAGCTCCCTTAATGAGCAAATAAAATCATAAGAATGCTTTTTACAACAATGAAGGAAGCTTTTTTTATTTTTCTTAAGATTGTTCGAGACTTGAATGAGCTCTTGAGAGATTGGTGAACTTGAAAACAAAAGCTTCTTTTCTTGAAGAGAACTTTTTGCTTAGGGCTGAATTGAATAATGAAATCATTTATGTTTTTTCTATTTTTTATAGCCTTTTAAATTTTTAATGGATGGAGGAGAGAATCTTGGCCAAGATTTGTAGCCATTGGAGACTTTAAAGAAAGCATTAAAAGCTGCCAAAATGGGATAAAACTAGTCGTTGCAGAAGATTTCCATCACAGAGGTCGACTTATGGGTCGACCTCTGGCACAGGGGTCGATTTTTGAGATAGAGTCCAAAAAATTAGCTGTTCTATATTTTTGGCCTTCAGAATAGTAGAGGTCGACCCTGGGGTCGACCCTTGGCATAGAAATAGTATGCCAAACAGCCCGTTTTAGCAAGAATAGACCTAAGGGTTGACCCTTTTGTTTCAAACTTAATTTTCTCCCAAAATATACATCCAAAAGCCATAAGACTACCTCCAAAAGATCATAAATCTTCTATACTTGCTCTTGAGGCTCTTGGATCAAAATTTGACAAAATTACGATTTTGTTCCTGAAATACAAAAAGTCTTTTTGGAAGCCAAATTTATTAGTAATCTCCTTAAATGCTTTATAATCATCAAAATTAATTCTGGGAGTAACAATATATCATGCTATGAATGAAATGATTTTCTTTTAAAATTTAGTATGATATTTTAAGTCTTTTCATATCAATTTTATAATTAATGAATTTTAATTAAAAGATGCTTAATTGGGCATGAATGTTTTAATTACTAAATCTACAAGAGAAACTAATTTCTAGCATTCCTCCCATAAGATGTTAAATTATCAAAATTTTCCTAAAATTTTATTTGGAATAAGTACTTGAAGGTAAGACATTCAATTAACCAAATCAAGTGCTTGAAGTATTAATTTGCATTGCATTATGTTTTAGAAAAAATATTAAATATGATGTCTCAAATCTATTTCATGTTGATATACTCTTGATGTGATACCATTTGAGATAAATTCAAAAAATCTCATACATTTTTTAGAATTTAATTGAGTGATATTTCTTATTACAAGGAAGATCTAAATTTAAATAGAAAATCTTTTTGATAGATGTTCATGTCATACTCTTTTGATCCTTTTAATGTTTATTTTTATTGTATACATTCCTTTGTAAACATTCTTTGAATTTTGATAAAAGATAAATTATTGAACATTTGGTGTCTTCTTGAGTGAATACTTTGTTTGATTGACAGTTAAATTAATTAATGCTTAATTCACTTAATTGATGCTTATGCTTTTGAATTTTAAAATAATTTTGTTTGCAAAAGTAAGGAGGAGAATTCATTTGAGATGAATTAGTTACTCAATTAGCACTAATTAAAGGTAAATGTGTAATTAATTAAAGAGACACAACTTGAAAGAAAAAGGGGTAGTAAGAATAATTATAAGTTTAAAATATGCTCTTTTTGAAATAAAGAGGAAAAAAAAGTTGAAAAATAAATTAATCTAGCTATAAGTATGAAAAATAGGGAAAGAGATATTTTTTAATTTAATTTGATTAAAATTTTAATTAATTTAAGTCAAGAAAGATTAAATGTGAACTTAAGTTCTCAATCAATTACTTTATGATCATCTTAATTTAAGCTTTCTCATATTTATTCAATTTGATATGCATAATTTGATTGTCATATTATTTTTTGATAATTATTTAAAATAAAATTAAATTTAAAAATATATTCTTACTCTAAATAAATTGATTTTGATACATTCTTCTAATTTTGAAAGTTATTTATAAATATAATACTAAACTTTTCATGTGCCAACATTTTAAAATTGATTTGCATGATCATTTTTGGCAAATGATTAGAGTTAAATTAAATTTACAGCATATTCCTTCTCAAAAATAAATTTTTAAACTTAATTTTGAAACTTATTTAAAAATTTAAATTTGATACTAAATTTCTAATGTGCATTGCAAAATTTTTATGAATTATTTATATTAAAATAATTTTTACCCAAGATAATGAATTTAAAAATATGATTATCTTTTGCTTTGATATTATTTATTTTACTTTGCTCGATACATCTTCGACACATACCTTTTTTGAACTTAATTGACTAAAATTTTTTTTAAAAATAAAAGATTGAATATTAAAGTATATACTATGCTTGATTTTATATTCAAATCTTTTGACAAATTTTATTCCTCTTAAATCTTAAAAGTATATACTTGAAAATCTAATTAAAAAGATCATATTCATTCAACAAAAAAGAAGAAGAGCCTTTGATATTTGAATTCAAGCTAAATTCTGAAACTGAAAGTACTTTAAATATGTTTTAAATCAAAAGATAAGTTTTTCAAAGAAAACTTTGATGATAAATTTTCATATCTTATTGATTTTAATGATTAGTCTTTTATCCCTTCCATGAGCTTTTTGATGCTGTCAAAAAAGAGAAGAGTTATTATTGAGTATATGCTTAAGCTTAACTAGAATGAAGTATGTTTTTATTATTTAGTAGTTTCATAACTATTAAATATATAATTTTTTAAAAACTCACTATATATTATTTTGCATATACTCAAAAATTTTGTCATCATCAAAAAGAAGGAGATTGTTGACCTAAATATTGATTTTGATGATGATAAAGAGTTTTGAGTATAATTTGTTATGTTACTAATATTATTTTTGAAGATTTGTAGTTTAAATTCCAAGTGCTTGCAATGCTCTATGTGATTTTTATCAATTAAATTGAGTACCATTAATCAAGAGGTCATTGAAGAAAAGCTATTAAAAATCTCATGGCATGCTTGGCATGGAACTTAGTTGACTAAGCCAAAAATTAGTTGACTCAGTCTTAGAGAATAAAGAAGATAGAAAGTACAGAAAGATTAAAATTCAGGATCCAGAGAATTTAGCTGACTAAGTCAGAAAGTTAGTCGACTCAGTCTCAAAGAATAACAATAGGATAGAAAGACAGATTTTTAAGCTTTGTCCACTAGCAGACTAAGTTAGATTGAGTAGACTAAGACTTAGTCGACTCGAAGAAACTTAGTCGACTAAGTTCACTATAACGGCTAGATTTTTTAGAACTATATTTTTTCAGTTCCAACTTTTTTTCAACGGCTATTTTCTTATTTGTAATGGCTAGATCACTTCTAAAGACCTTTAAAATGAATTAAAAATGATGAAAAACTTTAAGGATATATAAGAAAATATTTTGAGTATTAAAGAGAAGCTTTTTAAGAGTTTCATTGAGTATTCATTGAAGAAAGCCAAAGTAGTAAGTTGAAAAGAGAAGAGGAGTTGATTTCAAAGTTAACTTTTGTCCTTCCACTATAAATCATCCACAAGAAAGTGAGAGCAAGAATGAATTGAAGTGAGGAAGTAATCAAGTCAGAAATCAAAGAGCCTCATCATCACTCAAGCATTCAAGAAGAAGTCAAGCATTCAACTATCATCATTCGGACTTCTTTCGATTCTTCAAAGAGTTTTTATTTTTCTAAACTTAATCTTTATATTTTTATATTTTATTTTAAGTTTCTTGGGATGAAAAACTTGGATTGGTCCAAGTCTAGAGTTGGATGTTTTAGTGGTTTGATTGATGAGCCAAGGTTAAAATCAATCGAGATTGATTGTTAGCCCAAAGAAAAATAATCCTATATGGTTTTGGTTAGTAATTCAGAAAAAACCAACTGGATTGATTGTGAGCCCAAAGAATAATTATTATAAAGGTTGTAGTTGGTGAGCCTAGGTCAAAACCAACCAGATTGGATTTTGAACCTAAGAAAAATAATCAAATTATAATCAATTGAGTAATTATAGTTGAATTTCTAAGTGGGTTATTTGGGGAGTGAATGTAGGTGTCGAGTTTGGTGCCAAACCATTATAAAAGCTTGGTGTTTGTATTTGTATAGTTTCATTTCTATTGTTCTTCATCTATACTTGTATTTTACTTTATTTCACCAAGCATATAGTATTAAAATTCAGCATATTCATAGTTTAAATTTTTAAATATCCAATTCACCCCTTCTCTTGGGTGGCAATCCCTGGACAACAAAATGACCTAATCCTAATTAACCATTAATTAGATTTGATCAATTTCTTAACTTAGTCCATATTTAATCTAATCCTAGGTCTAATCCAGTTAAGGACCTGATCTAAGCTAACCCATTATCCTTTAACCCATGTTTTATGAAATTATCTTAGAATCTTTAAATCACAAATCTAGATCCTAAACAATCACTTAATTCTCAATTAAGTTCAAGACTTATGAGTTTGAATTTATGAAATCTCAAAACTAATTTCTAATTTGATCTTTTAAAATATTTTTAAATTATAAATAGTTTACATTAAATTATATTCAATATATGGTTTTAGATCTGATTTATTTTAATATTTTGATCATATCTCAGGATTTTGAATCTAAAATTTTATAGAAAGTAAGTTCTCAATTTAAATTCTACAAAATAAATATGTCATACATATACATTCTAGATTTAATATATATATATATACATACATATAAACATATGCAATAATAGGATCTAGATCTAAACATAAACTACATCATATGGATCAGATCACAAACCATTTAAAAATTAGATTTAAAATCTAAAAATAAATCATAAATTATTTTAGATCTCATCTAACATATTTATGATTTATTCAAATCAGTACATACTAGGACAATCTCTCTACTATAAGGGATAAACCTTACAGCATGATAATCTTATAATCAGTATGTCCAATCTGATATTATTTAAATCTAATCTAAATAATTCAAAATAGATCTAACATCTATTTAATTTTAAATTTAAAATTAAAAAATAAATCATAAAATTATTTAGATCATATGTACCTTATTCATGACTCAATAATAGATCAGCACATACTAGGACAACCTCTCCATTGTAAGGGATAAACCTTACAGCAGGATAACCTTATAATTAGTATGTGTAATCTTTAAAGTTTTATTTTAAATTTATCTTAAATAACATACGATCATGTTATAATAGAACTTAGCTTTGATACCATTAATGGGAAATATGCAAGGTTTTATGCTTGAATTTCAAAATCTTTTTAAAATATAATGCAGTGAAAGATATAGATTAAATTATTTAATCTACAATAGCGTGTAATGTAATTGCTAAACCCTATATCTAGGACCTATAACATGTCATAATGCATTCTTAAATCTAAAAATAAATATTTTGGTATTATTCAAATCAATACCCTAGATCGTAAATAGTTCTAGATTTAAATCCTAGATCACATCTAGGTGAAAGAAGAGATCAAATCTCTTATCTTTGCATGAGTCGAGAACTCTACGATTGATTCTTGTTGTTGTCTTTAGAGCCGCACATGCATCTGGTTTCTACAAAAAATTCACACGAGGCTGCAACACAAATTGAAAGTTCATTGAACAAAGATCCGCTTGAAGTGCTAGCTTCTCGCAGATCCCTCCTGATGGTTAATCAAAAATTATTCTTTGGATCTCTTAGACACTCCAAGAGATGAAGAATAATAGGAAAAATAAAAGAGAAATCCAACCTTGGACCTTCCTAAAATCAGAAAAAAAATATATTAGAAAAGGTCCTAAGAGAAAACAAATCTTCTCTTTTAGGACATCAATGATTGATGTCTTGAGAACATCTCTATGCTAGGATAAGAGGAGATCTTCTTTCCTAGATTTTTTTCATGTTTTTAGATCTTACACTTTCTAATCTTTCTCATAAAGAAAAATCTCATAAAAATGTGGAGAAGGGTTCTCAATGAAACCCTAAGAGAAGACCTTCTTCTCTTTTTCTTCTCTCATCAGGACATAATCAGATCAAGTCCAAAAATGATTACTATGTCCCAACATCTTGGAGCATACATCCCCATGCCCTCTTCCTCTCTCTGTTAGATATGTGTGCCCTAGAAGCCAGATTGGCTGACACTTGTAATACACATCTAAGGATAAAATTATAATTTTGAATATAAATAATAAAATAGATTATTTTCTATCACAGTGTGTATTTGAAAGTATCTATGATACATCCCTTGAGTTAATGATAATAATAGTTCACATTTTCAAGAGTTAAAAATTTAAGACATGAATTTTCATTATTATCTCACAAAATGCTCCCGATCGTACGATCATCATGAGGATAGTGAATGATCTGAAAGGTTAGTGTACGATCACTTCTTTAGGATAGATGAGTTTTGAGTCTATGATGTAGAGACACCAAAGCAAGAGAACAGATACTCGTTAGAGAACAAGGGCACTAAGCATGACCATCTCGAGCAGTCATGAGAAAGTCTACCATCTCGTCGATGACTAGCTCGAAGCTACAGTGGTGTGTTTGGTTCTTTAATCTGAGGTGCATCAGTAGTTCACCTTAAGGGTGTTATAGTTTGACTACACCATAACTCGATCTCCTAGCTATTCAAAATTTTGAGATGTATGTTGTCTATAGCATGTTCATTGTAGGAATTGGATTGCACCAATAGGGGATCTATCTATCTCGGTAGATGAGGAGTAGCCCTATGATGATAATTAGAATCAAGTCCAAAAGCCCATGGCCATGGTAGAGTGAAATAATAGAAAAAGTTTCTATTTTTATTTTTACATTGGACTTGAATCGAATGATTAATTCATACGACGGATAATAGGGTTTGATGAGATCACCTTAATCCTAATCCGATCGGGGCTTAAGATAGAGGAACCTAATCACACAGGTAACTACACTGAGAGGTTCACTTTCAGTTCTGATGGATTGCCACCATATGCTGCTAGGTGTCACTAGTGGATTTTGGGAGCAATTAGAATGATTTGGATGATCGATCATACTAGTTGTCTAAATAAAAAAAATTTTGATCCATTAAAAGGTATTTTGATGATGTCGATGATAGAGATTGCGACATATCCCATTACCATATGGAACTGAATCTAACTGGATCACACAAATAAGGATTTGGATCTAGATGTCATCAATTTGACTAACCTAGTTCAATTGATTTGAATGAGATTCAATTAGGATTCAAGGAAAATCGTGCTAGCACATCGATTGAAGCCTAATGTTCTTCCTTTAATAATCATTAAAAAGCTTGTCTCGACTGAGCCTAAATATGTTTGGGCTCACTCAAAGAAGCCTTCATTACTTGCTCTGACTGGAGCTTGTCTAGATCAGAAAAGGGTTATCTTAATTTATGAGATAAATTTAAGATAATCCTACCATTTTTGATCACCTGCTAATTCCTATTTTCAGACATTAGTCAAATGTTGACCCTGGATACTTTGGACACTTTCTGACCACATGTCATGCACCTATTAGGAGAGCTGGTGGGGGCCTTGTCCCCCTGCCTAAAATGTAGCATAGAAAGAAGGGTGCATGCCTACCCTAGGCGTGCACCCCATGAGGATAAAGGAGGAGTCCCATATAGATGGGACTCCAGGGTTGCTTCAGGGGATTAAACTCTGTGGCGCCAAGAACTCTTGTTTGATCCAGTCTTGGCGCCACCTTAAGGTGGGTTTTAAGGGTCTCTCATTTGATTGGATCAGATGATGTCATCCCATCAATCAGATTTAGATCTGATTTACACAAAGGGCCATGTGTTTGGTTGGGAATGAATGAGGCAGTTGGCATGGCGCAGCTAGGGTCTATAATATAAGATCCTATCTGTGCCTAAGTTTTTAATGTTTCTACCTTTATCCCATGCCACAAAGTCTCTCTCTCTCCTTCTCCATGCCACCCTCTAGTCCTCTCTCTCCTCTCCATGTCCAAAATGGAGTTTTGGGCACTTGAATAAGGTGCGATCCAGAGCAAGTGAAAGGCGATCAGAAAATGAAGAAGGCTAGCACTGCTGCAAGAGACAACTGGCAGTTCTTCAAAAGAAGTTTTGAAGACTCCTCCAAGATCAGATCTAGATCTAATTTTTGGAGGATGTGATAGAGAAGAAGAGGATCTCCTAGATCCTGCCCAAGTGGATATCGGTAGAGGCCAGGCGCTTGCGTGGCTAGATCCAGAACCTTCCAGCTGCAAACATCGGGATCATCAACAGGGATAATAGGATTACCCAAAATAAAGGATAAATTAAATTTAGATTTAATTTATCTATTTAATTTTATTTTTATTATCAGATCAATAAGAATCAGATCTGAGGAGTCATATCAAGATCTGATTAGGATCTTAGAGAAAAAAATTTTGAAATATATCTCTTGATCTGATCAGATCTGAACGAACCTGGACCTGAAAAATCAGGATTTTTCCCTTCAACTGGTATCAGAGCCATGGATTCCATAATTCATTTAGATCTAATTTTAAATTTATTTTTGATTTGATAATTAATTTAATTTTAGATGTCACATGAGATGTGATCAGATCTAAAATCAAAAAATTAAATAATCTAGATCTAAGATGTATGAAGATATGCATGACTAGTTCTAGGAATAGAATAGTTCTATAGTACAGTCTAGTATAATGCATAATTTTTGATTTAATTAATTAATAATTTTTAGATCTTATTTATTTACTATTTTTTGATATTATAAATATTATAATAACATCTAAAAAATAAAAAAATAAATTTATTTAATTTTTGAATATCATATGAGATATGATTGATGCATGTCTAGACTAGTTGTAGAATAGTTCTACATAATTATCTAGATTAGAATTTATTTTGATATAGATCAATTTAAATCTAATTTTTTAGATTATTATGAGATAATTTAGATCTGAAAATATGCATGATTATGATACATGAGATGTATGCAAAATATGCCATGATTAGATCTAATTTTTATATATGAGATATATGATATAGATCTAATTAGTTTTGTAGTATTGAATGTTCCTGATTAAGGCGTTCCTCTTGGCCGTCCGGATCATAAGAATGAAGAAGGGATTTAAAGGCCCTCTCTTCCATTCGATGGGGTGTTCTTATGATGATGTGTAGGGGTGCTGCGTGTTCGTCCTTAATCAGAAATCCAAAACTTACTTTCTGCAAAACCCTAGATCCTGAAACCCTAGGATTTATTGTGCATATTTTGTTTATGAACCCTAAACTTAATTAAGAATTAAGTTTATGGAAATATTAATTAGGTCTAAAATTGAGAATTTTCAGATCTAAGACATATTCATAATACTGGGTTCGGGCTTGGGTAGCTCAATTAGGTCTAAGCGGTTGATCAAACCGAATCAAGAGTTGGTTAGATGGGATCAACAATGCTTAAATTGACCAGCCTAATAGGATTAAGTCTGGGTCAAGATCGAGTCACATGAGTGATTGATCAAGCAAGACCTAATTAGGCTCAGAGGTTAGAGTCTGGATTGTAGGCTAACCCAATTGGTTCTGGCTCAACAATTTGGTGTCTAAGGTAAGTTTGGCACATACGACCGACTGGTTTTTAATTGGAAGCTACTCGACTCAAATGCATTCTTGTACGAGTTAATGGCATATTCCTTCCACCGGTCTCACTTACCTGGCCATATCTGTCGGACACAGTTCTGATCTGAGGTGGTCAATAATCCGAGCTAACCCATGCCACTAGGTTAGTCATAATGGTTATGACTATGTCAAGTCAAGTTTAAAGAGATCTAAATCAAATCTTCCTAAGAAAAGATTAAGTCTAAGGTCTTCCACCATTGTAGATGTGCGGGACCCTTCTCAAAGTTGATTATTCTCGGTTGGTCATAGTGGTTCAGTTGCACTGGAAATATGCAACCATGTCTATTAGGCATTGGATGCTATGGGCTGGAGGATGGATTGGGCTTAATATTTTGGATACAGTGAGAGATCCAATTAGGAATCCAATCTGTGCAAATTATGGGTCTAACTTAACTAAGGAGTGAATCAATATTCCGGGCATGGTGAGATTCATGAATTAGAGATCAAGTCTAGGTGCACCATGATTAGAAAATCATTGGACAAGAGTTGTTCACTTATTGGCTAACCCATCATTAATAACTGTTAGGTGAGGTGATGAGTCAGTTGGTGGGACTGCACCACCCACTAAAAATCAGTAATCATGGAGATTTTTGCATCTCTACAGAGAAAGTGTAGGGATCTAAAAAAAATAGTGAGAGCTAATTTATTTAAAAATCAAACTGTTAAATAAATTGGTCAAGTCTTAATTACAAAATCTAACTAAAAGCTTTAACTCTCTATAGGAAAAAAAAAATCTACATCTAACCCACTAGCCCATATTCTAGACACCCATAGACTAATCGGACCCAATTACAAGGATTGGCTTTGGAACTACAAAATTATTTTGGGTTTCGAGAAGTTGACTCATGTATTGGATCAGGATCCCCCCACCTTACCAGCTCATCCGTCCACTGAATAGAGAGCATCTCTTAATAAGTAGATGGATGAATATAATAAGGCCAGATACTAAATCTTGGGCTCGATGTCTGATGAGCTTCAGTGCCAACATAAAAGATATCAAGACTGTCTACCAAATATTTGCTCACCTACAAGAGTTGTTTGGTGAATAGAGTCGTGTAGCCAAATATCAGATTACTAAATGACTGTTTAAGACTAAAATGCATGATGGACAGTCGGTCCAAGATCATTGTCTGATGATGATCAAGGACTTGAAAGAGCTTAAGAAGCTCGAAGTGAAGTTAGATCAGGATCTATAGAATGATATAATTTTGCAATCCTTGACTGATACATATGGGCAGTTCATCATGAACTATCATATGCATAAACTTCAGAATACTCTGGTCGAGCTTATGAATATGCTGGTTGCTACTAAACTTTCTATGAAAGATTCTAAAGGCTTAGTACTTGCTATGGAATGAACTTCTTCCAAGAGAAAGTCTTTTGGAAAGAAGAAGAAGTCTGTGAAAAAGTAGAATATGTAAAGAAAAAGAAGGCAAAGCTGAAGAAGAAGGCCACTGACAAAGAAAAGTATTTTCATTGTAATACAGATGACCACTAAAAGTGGAACTGCCCTACATTCCTGGCCACCCTGAAGAATAAGAAGGAGACAGGTCCTTCTAGAGGTATGCTCGTTATTGAATCTAACCTTATGATTTCTTCTGCATCTAGTTGGATGCTTGACTCTGGTTCTAGTGCTCATTTGTGCACTTTCATGTAGAGTCTTGAGGATAGCAAGAGGCTGAGGGATGGTGAGATGATCCTACGCATCAAAAATGGAGCAAGCATTGCTACTGTGGCCGTGGGAACCTACCTTCTTCGACTATTGTCTGGCTTAAATTTAGTACTCAAGGATCGTTATTATGTGCCTACTGCAAGCAGAAATTTGATTTCTGTTTTATGTTTAGCACAAGAAGGCTATGTAATTAGTTTTCTTAAGGACCATTATAATATTCTTTATAAAAGAAATAAAATTATAAGTGATTTTCTTATTAACAGTCTCTACCAGTTACATTTTGATGCATCTATCTTTAATATCGAGCAAAATGTGAATGCCATAGGATCAAAATGATCCAAGAATAGTCCAAACAATAGGAATCTATGGCACCTAAGGCTAGGTTATATAGCAGAAGATGGGGTTAACAAATTAGAGAAAATTGGGCTATTGAGTTCGTTGGCTTTCGAGTCATATTCAATTTATGAATCATGTCTTCATGGCAAAATGATTAAGCTCTCTTTTATAAGACATGGAGAAAAGGCCATGGATCTACTTGCCCTAGTATATACTGATGTGTGCGATCCATTTGATGTGTCAGCTAGAGGCAACTTTGTCTACTTCATAATCTTTATCAATGATTTATCTCGGTATGGATATGTGTATCTTATGAGACACAAGTCTGAAGTCTTCGAAAAGTTTAAGGAATTCAGACATGAAGTGAAAAAGCAAACTGGAAAACCCATTAAGATTCTTCAATTAGATCGAGTAGGTGAATACCTTAGTCAAAAATTTCTAAACTATCTCAAGCAATATGGCATAGTCTCTCAATGGACTCCATCTGAAACACCTCAACTCAATGGAGTTTTAGAATAGAGGAACTGGATCCTATTAGATATGGTCCGATCCATGATGAGCTTCACAGACCTTCCTGATTTTTCTTGGGAACATAGTCTGTTAACTGCTATATATTTACTGAATAGGATTTCCTCTAAAATAGTTTCAACCACACCGTATAAGATATGGCATGGTAAGAAATCAAGTTTGAGTCATCTCAGAATTTGGGGTTGTCCAACTCATGTCAAAAGACAACAAGCGGATAAGTTAGACTATAGGTCCTTTAGAGCTCGATTCATAGGATATCCTAATAAGTCATTAGGATATTATTTCTACATTTCAAAAGACCATAATGTGATTGTGAGTTGTATGCCATCTTTCTTAAAAAAATAGTTTATTCAAGATGGTGGCATTGGAAAGTAGATCA
>QRFJ01001130.1:246787-280599 GCA_006176705.1 Cocos nucifera
AGTACCTATTAGGTGTAAATGGATCTTCAAGAGAAAGATTGGTGCAGATGGGAATGTGGAGGACATTCAAGGCTAGATTGTGGCAAAAGGTTATAGTCAACGCGAAGGCATTGACTATCAGGATACCTTTCCCCGATTGCTATGCTAAAATCCATCCGCACATTGCTTCCCATTGCAGCCTATTTCGATTATGAAATATGGCAAATGGACGTGAAAACGGCATTCCTAAATGGATATCTTGAGGAAGATATCTATATGGAACAGCCGCTAGTTTCACAATCAGTGATACTGATCACAAGGTTTGCAAGCTGCAAAAGGTCCATATATGGACTTAAGCAAGCATCTCGAGCTGGAACACTCTTTCAATGATGTGATCAAAAAGTTTGATTTCATCAAAAATGAAGAGGAACCATGTGTTTTCAAAAGGGTCAGTGGGAGCGCTGTTGTCTTCCTCGTATTGTACGTGGATGACATCCTCCTTATTGGGAATGATATTCCCATGTTGACATCAGTCAAGATGTGGTTGTCTAAGGAATTCTCCATGAAAGACCTAGGTGAAGCATCCTTTATTCTAGGAATTAAGGTCTATAGGATAGACCGAATAGGATGCTAGGACTTTCACAGAAGATGTACATAGAGGAAGTACTAAAGAGGTTTAGTATGGAAAACTCTAAGAGGGGATTAATACCCTTCAGACATGGTATTCATCTTTCCAAGAAGATGTGCCCCAGCACACCTAAGGAAATAGAATGCATGAGCAAGATCCCTTATGCTTCTGCAATAGGGAGCCTCATGTATGCCATGCTATGTACACGACCTGATATAGCCCATGCTGTGAGTGTCACAAGCAGATATCAGTCAAATCCAGGTGGTAAGAGGTGAAGAACACTGGACTTCTGTGAAATGTATCCTTAAGTACTTGAGAAGAACTAAGGATATGATGTTGGTCTTTGGTAACGGAGAACTCCAAGTTCAAGGATACACAGACTCGGATTTCATGTCCGATATAGATGATCGAAAGTCGACATCTGGAAGTCTGTTTGTGTGCAATGGTGGTGCTGTCAGCTGGAAGAGTTCCAAGCAAACGGTGATAGCAGATTCCACCATGGAAGCAGAATATATCGCTGCATCAGAGGCTGCAAAGGAAGCATTCTGGTACAAGAAGTTTGCTGCAGAAATTGGAGTAATGCCATCAGATGCCATTCCTCTATACTGCGACAACAATGGCGCCATAGCCCTTGCTAAGGAGCCGAGGTCTCACCAGAAATCCAAGCACATTGAGCGGCGATACCACCTCATCCGCGATTACCTCGAGAAGGGTTACGTCGAGGTCAAGAGAGTCAACTCCATAGATAATGTGGAAGACCCACTTACAAAGCCGTTGGGCCAGCAGAAGATCGAAGCCCACCTTGAGAAGATGGGACTTAGACTTGTAGCCAATTGGCTTTAGGACAAGTGGGAGATTGTTAGATATATGTGCCCTAGAAGCCAGAATTGGCTGACACTTGTAATACACTTCTAGGGGCAAAATTATAATTTTGACTATAATCAATAAAATGGGTTATTTTCTATCACATATGTGTATTTAGTGTCTGTGATACATCCTTTGAGTTAATGGTAATGATAATTCATATTTTCAAGAGTTGAAAATTTAAGACATGAATAATCATTATTAACTCATAAAATGCTCCGACCATAGGATCATCACGAGGATGGTGATTGATCCGGAAGGTTGGTGTACAATCGCTTCTCTTTAGTAGATGAGTCTTGAGTCTACGGTGTGGAGACACCGGAGCGAGAGTACAGGTACTCGTTAGAGAACGAGGGCACTGAGCGTGACCACCTCGAGTAGTCATTAGGAAGTCTACCTTCTCGTCAATGACTGACTCGATGCTGCAGTAGTGTGTCTGGTTCTTTGACCTGAGATGCATCGGCAGTTCACCTTGAGGGTGTTATAGTTTGACTACACCATTACTCGGTCTCCTAGCCATATGGAATCCTGAGGTGTATGTTGGCTATAGCATGTTCATTGTAGGAACTGGATTGCATCAAGATGGAATCTATCTACCTCGGTGGTAGAGGAGCAGCCCTATGATGATCATGAGAATCAAGTCCAGAAATCCATGGCCATGGTAGAGTGAAATAATAGAAAGAGTTTCTATTTAGATTTTCACATTGGACTCGAATCGAATGATTACATCATATGACAGAGACTAGGGTTTGACGAGTTCACCTTAACCCTAATCTGATCGGGGCTCAAGATAGAAGAACTTGAATCACACAGGTAGCTGCACCAAGAGGTTCGCATTCAGCTCTGATGGGTTGCCACCATATACTGCTAGGTGTCACTGGTGGATTTTGGGAGCAATTAGAATGATTTAGATGATCGATCATTCTAGCTGTTCGAATCAGAAGAGTTCTGATCCATCGAAAGGAGTTTCGATGATGTCTATGATAGAGATCATGACATATCCCATTACCATACAGAACTGAACCTAACTGGGTCACACAAACAAGGGTTTGAATCTGGTGATCATCAATTGAACTGATCTAGTTCAATTGATCTGAATGAGATTCAATTAGGTTCAAGGAAAATCGTGCTAGCACTCGATTGAACCTAACGTTCTTCTTTTACTATCATAAATAAGTTGTCCTGACTGAGCCAAAGGAGTTTGTGCTCAATCAGAGGCCTTCATATGGTCTGACTGGAGGTTGTCCAAGTCAGAATAAGGTTGTCTTATTTTGTAAGACATTACCTGCCATTTTTGGTCACCTGCCATTTCTTGTTCTTTGACTTTGGTCAAAAGTCTACCTTTGACTGGTCAAACGTTGACCATTGATCACTTTGACTTTTGACCACATGTCATGCACCTATTGGAGAGCTGGTGGGGGCCTGTCCCCCTGCCAGAACCTAGGCAAGGAGAAGGGCGCATGCCAAGGGTGGCGTGAGCCCAAGTAGGAGGCGCCTAGGAGTCCTTGTTGGACAAGGACTCCACCTCCCTTTTGGATTCCAATGAGAGTTCTACTAAGAATCCAATTTGACTGGTCTTAGGCACCCTCTAAGGAGGAATCCAGGGGTCTCTATTCCAACCAATCAGATTTAGATCTGATTTCACAAAGGGTTGTGATTGGTTGAGAGGAAGAGGAGTTGGATCACAAGAGGTCTATAAATAAGACCCTGCGCCCAACCCTAATGCTAATGAAATTAGACATGCCCCAAGGCTGCCTCTCCCCTCCTTCTCCATGCCATAGTCTCTTCTCCCCTTGCTCTCCACGTCCAAAAGTGTTTTGGATTTAGGTTGGTGCGATTCAGATCAAGGAAAGGCGATCAAAAGCAAGAAGGCTGCGCTGCTGCAAAAGGACGACTGCAGATCTTCAAAAGAGTTTTGAAGATCCTCCAGATCAGATCCAAATCTGATTTTTGGAGGTGTGATAGAGAAGAAGAGGATCTCTAGATCCAACCCGAGTGGTTATCGGTAGAGGCCAGGCGCTTGCGTGGCTTAGATTCAGAACCTTCCGCTGCAATCAGGATCATCTATAGGGTAATAGGATTACCCAAATCAGGTAAATTAAATTTAATTTAATTTATCTTGTTTTATTTTATTTATTAAAATAATAAGAATCAGATCTGAAACATATCAAGATCTGATTGAGATCAAGAGAAAATTTTTGAAATATATCTCTTGATCTAATCAGATCTGGACGAACCTTGACCGGGAAATCAGGATTTTCCTTCATCTTAAAGCTGGAATACTCATTTTAATGATGTGATCAAATTATTTTATTTCATCAAGAATGAGGAGGAACCATATGTTTTCAAAAATGTCAGTGCGAGCGCTATTATCTTCCTCGTACTGTACGTGGATGATATCCTGCTTATTGAAAATGATATTCCCATATTAACCATAGTTAAAATATGGTTATCTAAAGAATTCTCTATGAAAGACCCAGAAGAAGCATCCTTCATTCTAGGAATTAAAGTCTATAGAGATAGATCGAATAGGATGCTAGGTCTTTCATAGAAGATGTACATAGAGGAAGTGCTAAAGAGGTTTAACATGAAAAACTCTAAGAGAAGATTGGTATCCTTCAGACATGGCATTCATCTCTCCAAGAAAATGTGTCCTAACACACCTGAGGATATTGAACGCATGAGCAAGATCCCTTATTCTTCAGCAATAGGGAGCCTCATGTATGCCATGTTATACACACGACCTGATATAGCCCATGCTATGAGTGTCATGAGTAGATATCAGTCGAATCCAGGTGAAGAATATTAAACTTCTGTGAAATTTATCCTTAAGTACTTGAGAAGAACTAAGGATATGTTGTTGGCTTTTGGTAATGAAGAACTTCAAGTCTAGGGATATACAGACTTGGATTTTATGTTCGATATAGATGATTGAAAGTCGACATCTAGGAGTCTGTTTGTATGTAATGGTGACGCTGTCAATTGAAAGAGTTCCAAGTAGACAGTGATAGTAGATTCCACCATGAAAGTAGAGTACATCGCTGCATCAGAAGCTATGAAGGAGGCATTCTAGTATAAGAAGTTCACTACAGAGATTGGAGTGATGCCATCGGATGCCATTCCTCTATACTACAATAATAATGGCACCATAGCCCTTGCTAGGGAGCCGAGGTCTCATCAGAAATTTAAGCATATCGAGCAGCGATACCACCTCATCCATGATTACCTCGAAAAAGATTATGTCGAGGTCAAGAGAGTCGACTCCATAGATAATGTGGAAGACCCACTTACAAAATCGTTGGGCTAGTAGAAGATCGAAGCCCATCCAGAGAAGATGGAACTTAGATTTGTAGCCAATTGGCTTTAGGTTAAGTGAGAGTTTGTTAGATACATGTGCCACAGAAGCTTGATTGGTTGACACTTGTAATACACTTCTAAGGACAAAATTATAATTTTGACTATAAATAATAAAATGAATTATTTTCTATCATAGTGTGTATTTGAAAGTATCTATGATACATCCCTTGAGTTAATGGTAATGATAGTTCATGTTTTGAAGAGTTGAAAATTTAAGACATGAATTTTCATTATTAACTCATAAAATGCTTCCGACCGTAGGATCATCATGAGGATGGTGATTGATTTGGAAGGTTGGTGTACGATCACTTCTTTAGGATAGATGAGTCTTGAGTCTATGGTGTAGAGACACTAGAGCGAGAGTATAGATACTCATTAGAGAATGAGGACACTGAGCATGATCATCTTAAGTAGTCATGAGAAAGTCTACCTTCTCGTTGATGACTGGCTCGAAACTACAGTGGTGTGTCTGGTTCTTTGATCTGAGGTGTATCGGCAGTTCACCTTGAGGGTGTTATAGTTTGACTATACTATAACTCGATCTCCTAGCCATTCAGAATCCTAAGGTGTATGTTGGCTATAGTATGTTCATTGTATGAATTGGATTGCACCAATAGGGGATCTATTTACCTCGATAGATGAGGAGCAGCCCAATGATGATCATGAGAATCAAGTCCATAAGTTCATTACCATGGTAGAGTGAAATAATAGAAAGAGTATCTATTAGGATTTTCACATTGGACTTGAATCAAATGATTAATTCATATGATGGATATTAGGGTTTGATGAGATCACCTTAACCCTAATCCAATCGAGGCTCAAGATAGAGGAATCTAATCACACAGGTAACTACACCGAGAGATTCACTTTCAGTTCTAATTGGTTGCCACCATATGCTGCTAGGTGTCACTGGTTGATTTTGGGAGCAATTAGAATGATTTGGATGATCAATCATACTACTTGTCTGAATCAAAAAAGTTCTGATCCATTAGAAGGTGTTTCGATGATGTTGATGATAAAGATCATGACATATCCCATTACCATATGGAACTGAACCTAACTGGATCACACAAACAAGAGTTTGGATTTGGATGTCATCAATTAGACTAACCCAGTTCAATTGATTTGAATAAGATTCAATTAAGTTCAAGAGAATCATTCTAGCACACGATTGAGCCTAATGTTCTCCTTTAATAATCATTAAAGCTTGTCTCGACTGAGCCAAATGTGTTTGAGCTCACTCAGGAACATTTACTTGGTCTGACTGGAACTTGTCCAGATTAGAAAAAGATTGTCTTAATTTATTTGATAAATTTAAGATAACCCCTGCCATTTTCGATCACTTGCTAATTTCTATTTTCGGACATTGGTCAAATGTTGACCCTGGATACTTGGACATCTACCCATGTGTCATGCGCCTATATGAGAGTACCTGGGGCCTTGTTCCCATGCTAAAATACAGACCGAAAGAGTGCACACACATAGGGAGGCATGCACCCCATGAGGATAAAGGCGGAGTCCCATACAGATGGGACTCTAGGATTGCTTCAGGAGATTAAACTCTATGGCGCCAAGAACTCTTGTTTAACCTAGTCTTGGCACCACCTTAAGGAGGGTTTTGAGAGTCTCTCATTTGATTGGATCAGATGATGTCATTCCATCAATCAAATTTAGATTTGATTGCTTAAAGGATCGTGATTGACTGGGATGATGTGGCACTGCGTGGCATAGCAGAGTCTATATAAACTCTATTTGTGCCTAGATTTTTAATGCTTCTACCTTTAGCTCATGCCACAAAGCCTCTCTCCCTTCTTCTCCATGTCACCCTCTGGTCCTCTCTCTCCTCTCCACTCCTAAGGGGTTTTGAACATGAATAAGGTGCGATCCAAGCAAGTGAAAGGTGCCAGGAAAGGAAGATGATAGGAACGTGATGTTGTTGTTAAGACATCATGTTTATCAGTTTAATTTGACTTCTTAAAATAATTAAAAGTACGTAGATAGCAGTGAGTCAGGTCGAATCCATAAGGAACGTAGTGTTTTTAGATTTAAAATCTTTGATTTTTGAAAAAAAAAAGAAAAGAAAAGAGTTTTTAAATCAAAAGTGGAGTCGAAAACTAAAAAGAAAAAATTAAAAGATATTGGAATTTAAACTTGGTACTAAGATCTATTAGTTAGATCTTAGCATCTACTTGTAATAAAATAAAAAGTAATAATTAAAGTACAAAAATTAAATTATAATAAAAATAAAGAACATAAAATTAAAGAACATAAAAATAAATATTATATTAATTAAAAGTTTATAATTTAAATATATAGAAATTTTTTAAAAAATAAAATAGGCTGATCTCTGATCTTGGATCGGCATTGGCAGAAAGATGGTGTAGAAGCCCAGCTCTTCTTCTTGGCATCCATTGCTTTGAAGCAGCCTCTAATCCAAAATGTGGCTCTACCCTATACCAAAGCTTCACCTTGATCGAAGACAATGAACTCTGGAGGCCAAGGGTCTTATTTATAAAGCTAGGAGGGCTGGAGAGTTTTCTTCTAGGCAATGTGGGGCTAAGGGGCTTTTTGATCATCAAAATATAGAGAAATTTAAGTAAAAATTGGATTAAAAGAAGTTCTAAATGAATTCTATTGCTCTAGATGAAATTTGACCATTGATAGGAATCCGACAGACCAAAAATCATCAAAATCAGATGTGTATCGGCTCAAATTGGGTCGGATTAAATTCTAGCTATCTGATTATGTTAATCAGGAGAAAATCTGGCCATCAGATTGAGTTTTGGATGTTTTAATCAAGTTGGGAGCTTCCTGAATCATTGGATCTTCATCGGCTGGTTTTCTGGCTATCAAATCGCACCAGATTGCTGAGTACTGTTCGAATCAAAGAAGGATTTATCGTGGGCCGTCGGATCTCCATCGGATCGAATACAGGCCATTAGATCGTGCAATTACTGTATCTATGGATCGCGCAAATCGGGCACACTGAATACCACAGCCAATCAGCACCTTTGTCATCAAGTGAAAAGTCCAAAATGCCCTATGAGCCGCGATAGATTTTCTGTGAACCCTTTAAGGGTCTAGGTCCACCACGTATCACTCTATGATTCGCTAGTTTCTGCTAAGTTGGTGGTCCATGCCTGGATCGTGGACTGCCTGGACTGATGGGTTCTATGGCTGAGTCGGCTTGGCTTGGCATGTTTGGATGTGCCGGCGTCGTTGACTTTGTCGCTTTTCTTGCGGAGCTGGCTGAGCCATTTTTCTTTTTTTATTTAATTTTTTTATATATTTAGAAATTCATATCTTCTTCATTTTAGCTCTATTTTGCTTCAAACCTATTTCATTATGATAAGAAAAATGAGCTCTTTCTATTGATAAAAAATTTATTTTTTATTTTTTATTATTTTTTAATTAATAAAAATATTAATTTCTTAAAATTATATATAAATTGATCATTAATTCTTAAAATTTAATATAAATTAATTAATAAATTAATATTTTTATTGATAAATTTATGATACTTATCACACTTTCCAACTTAAGCTTTGCTCGTCCTTGAGTAAAGAAAGAATTTAGTTTTAAATATCTTTTAACTTTAGAGTTTTGAATTTTACCTGAGTAGTTTTCAAAATGGCCATTGATATTCAGTAGAGCTTAAGTGAGATATATCATTAGGGTATTAATACTTATCAATAGAAAAATTAAGTAAAGAATATTAATTTTTAAATTTTTTTTCTAAATTATCCTATCTTTATCTTTGAATTGTCTAAACTTTCATATAGGTAAGTGTATTACTACTTCCACCCTTCATTTATTGATTTTTATTTTTACATTATCTACTTTTTGATGTGAATATCATTGGTTACTTAGGCAACGGGACCCGGTTACTTAGTTGAAAACTAATATATTTTTTTTTTAACATTGTACCATTATTGAGTTTCTTAATCCCTTAAGCTTTCTATTTGATCCATGTAGCGAGCCTTGGACCAATGACTCCCAAACCAGTTGGCTTTAGGGCACTAGGTATAGAATATCCCTCAGGCTTACTAGCTCAAATCAAATAGGCTACGAGTTAAGACTAGCTTTACAATGAGCTTTTTTGTCCTTTCCACCTTTTGATGTGAAACTTAATGCTTACTTTGACAAATAGGCCCGATTACTCAGTGAGAAGTACTTAAAAACTATTTTATTAAAAAAAAATTTATATAAAAATGTATAGTTATCCTACACAAGCCAATAAAAAGTAGACTTTTCTTTGATGCTTGTAGAAAAAATTAGAAATACTCAAAGAAAAAACTTTTTATGTTCTAGACTTAACTCTTTATTGAATTTTCTTAATACTTAACTCTTCTTAGAAATGCTTAGTTTAATTCGATTCTTAAGCATAATCAAGTATTTAAATACTAAATACTAACTTTTTTGAGGACTTAAAATTTTTTAAAATTTTTATTTTTCTCCCCTCCAACTTAATTGATATTGTCCTTAATGAAAAAGAAAAAATAAAGGGTGTAATAAAGAACATTGAAGAATACGACTCAATATATTTTTGGTCCAGCACATGTCCTTGAAAATTTAAGCTCTCCCTTATTCAAATTATCCTAAAAAAAATAACTAAAAAGATAAATTAAATTAAAAAAAATTAAATATTGGGTTGTCTTCCAATAAGCGCTAAGTTTACCGTCTTTAGTCAGACATAATGCAGCTTACTATCCTGTGTCAAATATTGGATTGACAAATTCTAATGGTTTTGGATTGTCAATCTTAGGAAGATAATTTCTTATCCCTTTATTGATATAATTATTATTAATTTTAGGGATATAATTTATGACCCCATTCTCCGACCCATGTTTATTAAGAATTTCTCCTATTTATTTTTCTAAAATGCTCATGAATGGAGTTTTAGGAGTTAAGTTTGATTCAATGTGTGCTGAAAGGGTGTCTAAAGATGATTTTAATTCTAAAGGTAAATTAATATAATCTTGCTTAAACAACTCCATTGATACTTCATTGCATGCCTCTTGATTTTTGTAAGAAGAATCAACTTCTAGGATTGAAGGAAATAGGACATTAGGTTTATAAGTCTCGAACAAATCATCTATTCACTTTTTTCTTATGTCTATCTCATTTAAACTGAATCCAGCATCAGTACTAGTTCTTAGCTCAAGTTCTTCTATGTGGTTAGTCTTAGTACTAACCTATTCCTCTAAATTTTTTATTTTGGCTAGCATCAGTACTAGCTTCTCTCACTTGGTCTTGGTATGGGTTCATAAGAATCCTATAGCTTTTAAGTTCAGAAATTACTTTGGCATTCTTAAATTGGGGATTCTTAAGTGAGACATTAAATTGATAACTTGGTCCAGGTAGTTCATGGACATTAGATGGGTTGTTTAAAATTGGTAGGCTCGATAATTGATCTAGTTCTCTCCTCATGTTAGATTCAGCTAGTTGTCTAATTTGAGCTTCTATCTTGACGATAGATTGCTGTTGAGTTAGAATCAATTGTTGAAGTTGGTTAAATCTATCGTCAGCTAGATTGATCTGTTAAGGAGCTGGGTATGAGGGCTAATTATGATGTGGTGGTTGGAAAGGCTTACTAGGCTGACCTCTATTATAAGCATAGTTCTGGTATTGAGATTTATTCTAATAATTTTGCACTGATGGAGTTTAGGTCTGAGCCTAAGTCTGTTATGATTTCCAAGAAAAATTAGGATGGTTTCTCCAGCCAGAGTTATATGAATTTAAAAATGGATCATTAACTGGCTTGGAGTAGCCTTTAGCAGCTTGGACTTATTCTTGGATAAAAGGTAGAAACTGTGCGATTATAGGATATTCACTCATATGATGGGTTGGACTAGCACAAATTAAATAAATCTTATGATAATTAGAAGATGATGTGAATTGTGTAGGGGATTGTTGTCCTAGGGTTAGGACTTGATCTAATTTTTGGGCAAAAAGACTGATTTTATCTAATTTCTGAGCTAATTGGTTCAAGTCAGACTTAGAACTAGAGTCTGGATCATAAATTCCTGCCCACTTTTGGTAGAAAGATAACGAAGCATGGTTGATCGAGTTTTCACTCAGAGTTTCAAATAAGGCATAGGCTTCATCCTCACTTTTGTTCATGAATGCACCTCAACAGGATCCATCTACCATCTATCTGTATTGGTTTTCTAAACTCTCATAGAAATCTTAAACTATTTACCATTTAGACAGACCATGGCATTGGCTTCATCCTCACTTTTGTTCATGAATGCACCTCCATAGGATGCATCTACCATCTATTTGTATTGGTCTCCTAAACCCTCATAAAAAGCTTGAACTATTTGTCATTTAGACAGACCATGGTGTGGGCATTTTCTAAGAAGTTTCTTTAGTCTCTTCCATGACTCATGAATCTATTCCCTTGGAAGCAGAGCAAATCTAGTGATAGCTTGCCTCATAATGTTGGTTCGACCTATGGGAAAAATTTCTTAAGAAATTCACTTTGCAATTCAGCCCAAGTTTTAATTGATCTCCCTATTATGCCAAGCCTGTACTTGGCCTTGTCTTTTAATAATAAGGAAAATAAAATTAGTCTGGGGGCATCATTAGTTAAATTTTGAATTTTTATCATAGAGCAGATTTCTAAGAATTCATCCAGATATTTGTAAGGATCTTTATTGGTGTTCCCATAGAAAGATGAAAGCATCTGGATTGTAGTCGGCTTGATCTCATAGTGGGTAGCATGAATTTCAGGTAATTGGATACAAGTCGATGGGTTATAGGTGGAAGGAATAAAGTATTCCTTCATCTGCTTAGGTGGTTCTCTAAAATTTTTAGTCATTTGGTTATCGGATTTAATATAATTCAGCCTTTTAATTTTATGGTTGGGTTCAACTAGATCAGGTAAAGTGATTTTCTACCGTGCATGCACTAGTGCAACCCTAACGTGTGGTTCAAAATTTTTTTAGAAATTTTTTTATATTTTTTTAGAATTTATATATATTTATTATTTTATTATATTATTATTTTTAATTTTTTTAATTATTTTATTTATTATTTTTAATTTAATTTAATTTAATTATTTATTTTAATATATTTTTTAGTTAGTTTAATTTAATTTTTATTTTATTTTTAGAGGAGAAAGGATAAGAAAGAAAAAAGAGTTCTAAATAAGAGGTCCTAAGGAGTCCTAGAACTAAGAAGAGAGAAAAGAATTAAGTTTAATTAGGTTTGATGTTGGTTAGCCATCAAGTTAGTCAATCAATTCTGACTAAGGATTATCCTAGATCTAGATAGCTCCTAACTGCCAAGGTAACTTTCAAGCCCTCCAAGTATAGGATCAGTCAATCAATTGGCCAAATAAGTATAAGATCGGTGGGAGTCCTCTCATTGCTTGCCTTAGACACCAATTGTGCTTGACCAGGTAAGCTAACGGAATCAATTAGAAACTACCTTTCTTCGGGCCTAGTTATTTCTAAACCACATTCCTAGACACCAGTCAAATTGACTAACCCTAACCTGGTTCAACTCTTAGGATTCCTTGTCCTATTGAGCTCGAGTTCCTAGGACTGATGTCTAATTAATTTTAAAATTAAATGCTTAGGTCAATGCAAGATGCTGGTTGGTTGTTTATGGGCTAAGGAAGGATGATCAAATCCCCATCTTATCTTATTTAATTAGGTATTGCCCTTAATTTGGTTTAATATGAATATGCACAAAAAAATTCAATCAAAAGGTTTTATGCAATTTAAATTAGATGCATGCAATTAACTGAATTCTAAAAGGCTTACCTTGCCTCCAGCAATCATCAGAAAAAAAAATAAAAATAAAAATAAAAATAAAACTAATATGATGCATGCTCTAAATAATTAGGATTTCTAATCTTGTCATGAGATTTTTAATTAAATTTAGGTGGATATATATTTTTTTTAAATTTAATTTAAAAATAAAATAAATAAATAAATAAATAAAGAAAAGGACCAGGGTTAGGATTGATCTCACTAAGCAAAATTGAATGATTTGTTCCTTGCCCTAGTTCTTTTTGTTCTTTAACCTCTTTGTCTGCAAAATAAAAAAAGTTAGCAAGTAATATTTATAAGAAAATAAAAATTTTATTTATAATTTATTTATAAAAAAATCAAAGAGATCAAAAATTTAATATCCGTGCCTTTTTCAGCAACGATGCCAAAACTTGATAGGAGCGGATATTATCGTTAACATACCATATTTTTAATTTATTTAAAATAAATTAAAAAAATTAAAATTAAAAATCAAAAATAATCCTCAGTAATGGTGCCAAAAACTTGATAGGAATGCGATATTATCGTTAAGACACCATATTTATCAATTTAATCCAACTTCTTAAAATAATTAAAAATACGTAGATAGTAGTGAGTTGGATCGAATCCACAGGAAAGGTAGTATTTTTATATTTTAAATCTTTGATTTTTGAAAAGAAAAAGAAAAGAAAAAAGTTTTAAAATCAAAAGTGAAGTCAAAAAATTAAAAGCAAAAATTAAAAGATGTAAAGATTTAAATTAAAAGATGTAGAAATTAAAACTTGGTACTAAGATCTACTAGTTAGATCTTAGCATCTACTTGCAATAAAATAAAAAAAATAATTAAAGTATAGAAATTAAATTACAATAAAAATAAAAAGCTAAAACTAAAGTGCAAAAAAAAATTATTAATTAAAATTTTAAAATTTAAATATATAAAATTTAAAAATAAAATAAAATAAAATAAAATAGTCTGATCTCTAATCTTGTTTCGGCATTGGTAGAATGATGGTGTAGAAGCCCAGCTTCTTCTCTTGGCACCAGTTGCCTCGAAGCAACCCTTAACCCAAAGCCTAACTCTACCCTATACCAAAGCTTCACCTTCATTGAAGATAATGAACTCTAGAGGCCCGAGGTCTTATTTATAGAGCTAGGGGGGCTGGAGAGTTTTCTTCTAGGCAATGTGGGACTAAGGAGCTCTTTGATCATCAAAATATGAAGAAATTTGAGTAAAACTTAGATTAAAAAGAGTTCTGGATGAATTTTGTTGCTTCAGATGAAATCTGGCCATTGATAGGAATCCAACGAACCAAAAATCATCAAAATCGGATGCATATCGGCTCAAATCGGATCAGATTAAATTCTAGCCATTCGATTGCATTAATCAAGAGAAAATCTGACCGTCGGATCAAGTTCTGAATGTTTTAATCAAGTTTAGAGCTTTCTGGACCATTGGATCTTCATCGGCTAGTTTTCTGGCTATCGGATCGTGCTAGATCGTTGAGTACTGTTCGAATCAAAGAAGGATTTGTTGTGGGCCGTCGGATCTCCACCAGATCGAATGCAGGTCGTTAGATCATGCAATTACTGTAGCTATGGACTGCGTGAACCGAGCATACCAAACACCATAGCCAATCAGCACCTCTGTCACCAAGTGAAAAATCCAAAATGCCCTATGAGCTGCGATAGATTTTTTGTAAACCCTTTAAGGGTCTAGGTCCACCACTTGTCGCTCCTTGATTCATCGATTTCTGCTAAGCTGACGGTCCATGCCTGGATCATGGATCGGCTGACGGCTTCTGCGGCTGAGTCGGCTTGGCTTGGCGTGTTTGGACGTGCTAGTTTCATCGACTTGGTGGCTTGACTTGCGGAGTTGGTTGAGCCATTTTTCTTTTTTTATTTAATTTTTTTTTATCTTTAGAAATTTATTTCTTCTCTATTTTAGCTCTATTTTGCTTCAAACTTATTTTATTATGATAAAAAAAATGAGCTTTTTCCATTATTAAAAATATTTATTTTTAAATTTTTTATTATTTTTTAATTAATTTTTTAATTAATAAAAATATTAATTTCTTAAAAATTATATATAAATTGATCATTAATTTTTAAAAATTAATATAAATTAATTGATAAATTAATATTTTTATTGATGAATTTATAATACTTAACAGCAGCACTACTGTAGGAGATAATGATAGTTCTTCAAGAGAAGTTTTGGAAACCTTCAAGATCATAACTATATCTAATTTTTAGAGGATTGATTGAAAAGAAGAAGATCTCTAAATCCTATTCGAGTGAATACCGATAGAGGTCAGATGCTTGCGTGGCTACATCCAGAACCTCAGGCAAATATCGGGATCATCACAGGATAATTGGATTACCCAAAATAAAGGTATAATTAAATTAGATTTAATTTTTTATTTTTATTTTATTTTTATTATCAAATCAATAAGATCAGATCTAAGGAGTCTCAGATCTGATTAGGATCGTAGAGAAAAAATTTTTGAAATATCTCTCTTGATCCAATCTGGTCCGAACGAATCTGATCCAAAAAATAGGTTTATCCCTTTACTCTCTCTCTCTCTCTTAGATTTTTATCATATAAAAATCATAAAGAATAATAAGAAAATAAACATTGAAAGAAAAATATAAGAGAAGACATTCTTCTTACCTTTGTCTTCATCAAGACATGAACCTTTCATGTCTTAATGAAGACTTTTTCTCCAAAGAAGTAGGAACCCTAAACAACCACACCCTCTCTCCTTTTCATTTGCTTTTTACATGGAATAACCAAGAGTTTTGACGCCCAAAAACTTAGAAGGAGGTATCCCAAGACAACCCTCCTTTGACTAGGTCAAAACCTAGTTTTTAGGAGGATTATATGGAACCCCTCCCACAAAATTTGGCATGAGTCCTTCCTATTCCACATACAAAAACAAGAAACAAAAGGGCAACAAAAATAGAGAGAGCATGGGAATGTTGGTGCAAACAATAAGGAAGAGTTTCGGATTTCTAAAACTCGATCAAGAAGAGATCAAATCCAAACCAATTTTCAATTATGATCAAGTCAAACTTGATTCCAAATCCTGAGATTATGAGGCATGGAGAAGCTATCTTAGGCATGGGAAATCACATAAAAATTAAATCCAAGCCAATTTCAATTGAATCTAATTCAATTAGACTTGATCTCAGCCTGATTGCTTAATCAAATTGAGCCAATTAACAATCCAATTACTAATCGATCCTCCTGCAATACTTGAATTAGGTCAAATATTAATCATATTGAATGTTTGACCTTAGAATAATTCTTAATCATCGATTAATCATCTGATCAGATTTCAACCTCTAATGTGTGTGACCCCATAGGTTCAAACCTAAGTTGGTAGCATACAAACTAATTTCTATCCAATCGAAGTAACCATCTAGTAATGGTTCCTGATGTTTTGATAGGTCGAATGTATGCTAAGCAACATTCTTAGAACCCTGGCCCATGGTTATCATATAATTCATCTCTTTGACTAATAATGCTTAAGATGACTTTAAGTATGTTGTCAACACTGATACAAGTCATCTCTATTATGTCTCAAAATTTTGCAAATCCCATGACTCCTTACGAGGATTACCCAAGCCTAGATTTTGCTAAATTAAAACATAATGAGATATTCTCTTTCTGAAGCTAATCAAGAGTGGTCAACCATATCTTGACTCATACATCGACTTTATAAGTATTTGATTGTACCTAAAAATCTTTCAAATCTATATTAAAAATATAGACAGTCCGGCACCAAAGTATAGTGAGCTGCTTGCAAGTCACTATGATGATCTCAGGTCGGAGGGATACTTATACCCATTGGCCTTAGCAAGCTACTCTTGATAATAGAGTGCTACATTGATCATATTTAGTGCAGATATACTTCTACATCTCACTTGAATGCCATACTAGTGTCTCCACAACACTTGGTTATGAGGATAATCAATGCATATGGCATACAACGACCTACACTCGATAAGTTATCATCTTTATTAATAACTTATCATTTGGTTTTGAATAGTTTAAGAACCATCCAATAAATCTATTGACCCCCTAAGTGATTTTGATGATGACCAAATATTAAAGCAAGTGATTACTAATATATTTTATTTTAAGTATTCCAATATTAGAAGAAAGAGAGCTCTTTAATCAAAATAAGAAAGATAGAAAGTGAAAATCAAATAAAATTCAAATCCCCTAAAATTGCCTTGGAGCAGTCTTCGAGATGTCTTGAATTTTTTTCGAGAGCTCTCGAGTGGACTGGCATACAGCAAATATAGTTCTAACTCAGTTTCAAGAAGTCTCAAGTGAATCTCGAGATGTCTCAATCTTAGGTGACAGAAATCTAGTTTTTGTGCTCTGAGAGAAAGAGGTCTTATAGGATTCTCGAGAGGTCTCGCAGATCCAGCGAGACATCTCGTTCAGAACCAAGACGTCTCAATCTCAGATGAGCCATTTTTTTCAGAAAGATGATTTTTTGTGCGACTGAAGATGAGAGCTCTCCTGATGAATCTGAGAGGCCTTGTAACCTAGCGAGACATCTCGAGACAAACTGAGAGGTCTTGAGATACAATAATAGCTTTTTGATGGGGCATTCTAGGTTGGATTTTTTTCATTCGAATGGCTAGTTGCTACTCTCCAATGGTCAGATTTTGCTTTTTCTGAACTTCAATCATCACCAAAAAAAAGAAAATACTGGACATATAAAAGGAAGAAAGATTATTTTTCAAAAGAAGAGAAAAATAAGAGAAAGAAAAGCGAGCACTATTCTTGAACGAATATCCAATCTTCAATCAATCTGTTCTCTCAAGCTTTGAAGAATTCTCAAGTGCATTAACTCCACACATTCAAAGAGGCTTTCAGCGAACTGCATGGATAACTTTTTTGCTCATTCAAAGGGGTATTTCGAGTTGTAAAATTCCTTTCTCACTTTTCATGTACTTGGTTTCAGCAAGGGCTGAAACATGGGTTTTGGGGCTTTTTCTTCCCTCTATTTATTTAGATTGATTCGTCTGATTCTTGTAAGGATTGTGGTTGGTAAACTTAGGAAAAAACCAACTAGATTTTTGGATAGCGAGCCTAGAAAAACTATCTAACTGTAATCTTATAGGATTATAGTGAAATTCTCAAGAGTGTGCTTGGAGAGTGGATGTAGGTGCAGGGAGAGCACCGAACCACTATAAAATTCTCTTATTTATGTTTGTGCTCTTAATTATATCTTCTATTTGCTCTTACATTTGATTTACTTAAATTTTAATCATTTAGCACTACACATATCTGTTTTAATTTTTGAAAACCCAATTCACCCCCCCTCCTTGGGTTGTCTATCTAGGCAACAATTAGTATCAGAGTCTTGGTTCTCTACTAATTATTGATCTTATCAACTAAAGATAAAAATCATGTCAATCTAACTAGGAGGTTCACTTGCCGAAGGGCAATCCATAAATAGGCCACCTCTTTTCAATGGGTCCAACTATACCTATTGAAAAACTCGCATGTGCATTTTCATTCAAGCCCTTGACTATGATATATGGAGTGTCATTGTCAATGACCTACACACACCTACAATCATTGTCAATGGCACATCCTCTCCTAAGCCAGAGAAGGATTGGGATGAAATGGATAAGAAACTTATCCAATTAAATGTCAAGGCAATGAATGTACTCTATTGTGCCCTTGATGCAAATGAGTTTAATCAAATCTCCACTTGCAATTCTACAAAGAAAATTTGGGACAGACTTGAGGTCACACATGAAGGGACAAATCAAGTAAAAAAAACTAAAATTAATATGCTAGTTCACCAATATGAGTTATTTAAAATTGACTCCACTGAATCTATCACTAGCATGTATACAAGATTCACTGATATTATAAATGATTTAAAAAGCTTACGTAAAGTTTACACTAATAATGAATTGGTGAGAAAGTTTCTTAGATTTTTGCCTAGATCATGGGAAGCCAAAGTAACAGCCATCCAAGAGGCAAAGGATCTAAACACACTGCCACTAAAGGAGCTCATTGGATCCTTGATGACACATGAGCTAGCCATGAGCCGGCACAATGAAGAAGACAACAACAAGAAGAAAAGAATAGCATTGAAATCCATGACTGATGAAGAAGAAGATGATCTGTCCACCAGTAAGAAAAATGATGAAGACATGGCCCTGGTGATCAGAAAATTCAAGAAATTTATGAGAAGAAGAAGACGAGAATTCAAGGAGAGAAACTTCATTAGAGAAGAAGTCAGTAGGGAGAAAGAAAAAGAAAAAGAGAGAGATCAGTCCACTTGCTATGAATGCAAGAAGCCAGGACATTTTAGGGCTGAATGTCCTCTATTGAAGAAGGGGCCAAAAAGAACAAAAAAGAAAGCCATGTTAACAACTTGGAGTGACAACGATGAGTCAAGCACGGAGGAAGAAAATCAAAATGAAGCAAACTTGTGTTTCATGGCACAAGATGATGAGGTATCCTCCACTTTTGATTCAGATTTTATCTTTGATGAGCTTCAAGATGCTTTTTATGATTTGATGAAAGATTTCAAAAAAATAAGCTCAAAAAATAGAAATCTTAAGGAAATGACTCAAACACTCTTGAAAGAAAAGGAAGAGGTAATTAGTGGCCACAATAAGTTAAAAGAAGAAAATAAAATCCTAAAGGATGAATTGGATAAATTAAAGCCTTTAGTTGATAAATTTACTTATAGTTCTAAAAAATTATAAATAATTTTAAATAGTCAAAGAGGAGTTTATGATAAGGCCGGACTAGGATATAAACCCAAAGACAAAACCAAGTTTCTAAAAAATTTCTTCATTGCACCCATCACTAATAGCACTTCTCATATCATTTGCTTTAAATGCGAAAAGGTAGGACACAAGGCTTTTGAATGCAATACTAGAAGAGTTAATAAAAACATATTAAGAGCATTTGGGTTCCAAAAGGAACCATGTCTACTAACCCTAAAGGACCCAAGAAGACTTGGGTACCTAAAACTATCACTTGATTATTTATGCAGGAATGCCTTGCAGCCTAAGGATCAAAATGGGATTGGTATTTAGATAGCGGCTGCTCAAGGCATATGTCGGGTGACAAGCAATAATTCATCATCCTAGAAAGAAAGGAAGGGGGAGTAGTCACCTTTGGCGATAATGGCAAAGGTAAAATAATTAGCTATGGTAAAATTCAGATTACTCCTTCGACCTTTATAGATAATATATTATTAGTTGATATTAAAACATGACTTACTTAGCATTAGTCAACTATGTGATAGGGGTTTTAAAATCTCATTTGAATTCTTTTTGTTCCAAGTATCTAGTTTCTTGAATGATAGTTTAAAATTCATTGGATTTAGGCATGGGAACATCTACATGGTGAATCTTGATAAAATTGCCATGAAGAGTGGCCAATGTCTAGTTGCAATGAATGCTAACATAAAAGATACTAGTTGGCTTTGGCATCAAAGATTAGGTCATGCTAGCATGCATACTCTTTATAAATTGCATAATAAAGACTTAGTTAAGTGGCTACTAAAACTAAATTTCCAAATTGATCATGTTTGTGATGCTTGCCAATTCAAAAAATAAACTAGGGGGAGTTTCAAATCCAAAAATGTAGTTTCAACTTCTAGGCCTCTTGAATTGATTCATATGGATTTGTTTGGACCTACTAGGACCACAAGCCTAGGAGGAAAGAAGTATGGTCTAGTAATTGTTGATGATTATTCTCATTTTACTTGGGTTCTATTTTTAGCTCACAAAGATGAAGCATTTTCATTGTTTTCAAAGTTTTACAAGAAAATAACAAATGGAGAAAACTATACTATGGTATGTATCTATAGTGACATGGCATAGAATTTGAAAACAAATATTTTGAAAAATTTTGCATTGAACATGGCATAGAACATAATTTTTCAGCACCTAGAACCCCTCAACAAAATGGAATTATTGAAAGAAAGAAAAGAACCTTAGTTGATATGGCCCGTACCATATTGTGTAAAGAAAATCTACCCAAATACTTTTAGGCTGAAGTCATTAACATAGCATGTTATATCCTAAATAGAATTTCTACTCACTCGATTTTAAAGAAAACCCCCTATGAGCTTTGGAAAGGAAAAAGATCTAATATTAATTATTTTCATATTTTTGATTGCAAATGTTTTATTCATAACAATGGTAAAGATAATCTAGGTAAATTTGATGCTAAGGCAGATGAAGGTATATTCCTTGGATACTCTATATCTAGCAAAGCATATAGAGTCTTCAACAAACATTCTTTAGTTGTTGAAGAATCAATACATATCATTTTTGGTAAAGCTAACAATCATTCTTCGAGAAAAGAAGATATTTTTGATGATGATACAGGAATTCTTGAAGATGGAATGAAGGAGCTAAACTTAAGGGACAACATCATTCATGACAAAGATAACTCTACAATAATCATTGAACAAGATAAGGATGTTGAGATTGAAGCATCTAATGATCATAGAGATCTATTCAAGTAGTGGAGGTATGCACATAATCACCCAAAGGAATTGATTTTAGGTGATCTTTCATAAGGAGTAAGAACTAGATCCTCTTTTAAGGATACATTTGATTACCTTGCATTTGTTTATCAAATAGAACTTAAAAACATAGAAAAAGCTGAACAAGACTCTAATTGGATGCTAGCCATGCAAGATGAACTAAACCAATTTGAAAGAAACAATGTATAGACTCTTGTAAATAGGCCCATAAATCATCCTACAATTGGTACAAAATGGGTATTTAGGAATAAATTAGATGAACATGGTAATGTTATAAAAAATAAAGCTTGATTAGTTGCTAAAGGATATAATCAAGAAGAAGAAATTAACTTTGATGAAATATATGCACCTGTAGCAAGATTAGAGGCAATAAGATTGTTACTTGCTTTTGCCTATTATATGAATTTTAAATTATTTCAAATGGATGTGAAAAATACCTTTTTAAATGGTTATATTGTCAAAGAAGTATTTGTAGAACAACCATCCGGATTTGAAAATCACTCACTTTCCAATCATGTATATAAGTTAAATAAAGCACTCTATAGACTTAAACAAGCACCTAGAGTTTGGTATGAGAGATTGAGCAAATTCTTATTATAAAATAATTTTATTAGAGGAAGTGTAGACACCACAGTATTTTTGAAAAAGAAAAATAATGACCTTCTTGTAGTTCAAATTTATGTGGATGACATCATATTCAGAGCTATTAATGAAATTCTTTATCAAAAGTTTGCTAAGTTGGTGTAGAGTGAATTTGAAATGAGCATGATGAGAGAGCTGAATTTCTTCCTGGACTACAAGTCAAACAATCAAAGGAAGGCATTTTCATTAGCCAAATAAAGTACATCAAGGAGATGCTCAAGAAGTTTGGCATGAAAAATGGAAAGAAAATCGGCACACCCATGAGCCCTTCTTGCAAACTTGACAAAGATGAGAATGGTAAGAATGTAAATGAAAAGCTCTACAGAGGTATGATAGGATCCTTACTTTACTTAACTGCAAGTAGGCCTGATATATTATTTAGTATGTGCATGTATGTTAGATTTCAATCTAACCCTAAAGAATCACACTTATTAGCTGTTAAAAGAATTTTTAGATATTTGATCTGCATACACAACTTAGGTCTTTGGTACTCAAAATAATCTTTCACTGAATTGATTGAATACACTGATGCAGACTATGGAGGATGTAAAATTGATAGAAAGAGTACCAGTGGTCCTTTTCAATTTCTAGGATTGAACTTGATCTCTTGGTATAGCAAAAAGTAAAACTCTGTAGCACTGTCAATGGCCAAGGCTGAATATGTTGCTACGGGGAGTTGCTGTGCTCAAATACTTTAGTTCAAACAACAACTTGAAGACTTTGGAATTAAGCAAAACAAGATACCTATTAAATGTGATAACACTAGTGCCATAAACCTGACAAAAAATCCTGTTCAACATTCAAGAATCAAATATATTGAAATTAGACATCATTTCATTAGAGATTATGTTCAAATAACATTGTGCTTGAATTTATTTCAACTAAAAATCAATTAGCTGATATTTTTATGAAATCTATAAGTGAAGATAGATTCTCTAAAATTTGGGGTGAACTTGGTGTATGTGATCCTCTATAAAAGTATTTAATCTTAAATTTTTTGGATTATTTTTTGGTCTTCCTCTATCATCCTAAACACTCCTAATTCATTATTGAAAAATTAAAAAAAAATGGCTTGAAATTTCATTTTTATCCTAATGTCTTCTCCCTGTGCATGAGAAGTCTCGGGTTATTCACGAGACCTCTCAGTTGGATTTCAAGACGTCTTGTGGTAAATGCGAGAGCTCTCAAAATTTTTGAGACGTCTCATCTTTAAGATGAGAGCTCTCAACTCTTGCAGGCCCTCTTTGTAATCAGTCTATGAGAGGTCCCCTGTTTCATTCAATCATTCCGTTCTTCCGAGACCTCTCCTCCAAACTCTCCAAAACTCTCCTCCTCTCCTCAAAAACCTTTTGAATCACCTTTTCTTGTCCATTTCCTCCAAATCTAAAACCCCAATGGCTCCAAAGAAGAGATCCCCTACCACACAAAGACCTCCCATCACGCCATCGACTGAAGCTAGGGCTAAGCGATAGTGGGACTTGCCTCAATCATATTTGCCTGCTTCATCATCTCGTTCTTGTCTCTTCATTGCTACTATGATAGTTCCAATGGGCTGCTGTGTGGATATCAAATACCTAGATCAGGAACACTTTCATATTGGAATTTGGATTCGGCAGTAAGGATGGGAAAAAAATGTGTACGCTAGAGGTAAATGTTTATCCAGACTTGATAAGAGAATTTTTTGACAACATTAGCTTTGATCATGAGTCTAAGGTTGAGTCCATTGTGAAAGGGGTACACATTTCCTTATATGAGAGAAAAATAGAGCAGCTTCTCGAAGTGCCTAGGATAGGGATTAGCAATCTAAATTTGTTTGACAAAACTGAAGCCCTCAAGTGCATCTTAGAAAGGGAGGATGTTGATGAAAATGTACAATTAGTTTCACATCGTCTCTCGATTGAGATGAGATTACTGCAATCTTTTGTCAGTCACATAGTTTTCCCTAAAGTAGGAAGACATGACTGGGTTGGAAAGAGAGAACTAGGTGTCATGTTCTTAATGGTGACTGAAACTCCCATCAACTTTCCCTCTCTCATGCTTCAACAACTGAAATACATTGCCAACAAAAGCAAGGCTTGTTTACCCTATGGATTGATCTTCACCTTAATCTTCAAGGACTTTAAAGTTAATCTAAAAGGTAAAGACTTCAAAAGACTTGTCCACACAGACTACATCAATGAAGGAACATTAAATTGGATGAAGATTATAAAAAGGAATGACAAATGGATGAGGGCAAATGAACATGCTGCAAATGAGTCCGAAGAACATAGGTCTCCACCCCCTCCACCATCACCATCTGCTGTTGGACCCTCTTTTACTACACCAGGGTCCCCACACTCTCCTTAGGTGCCTCCTTGTCCTGCACCAACACCTCCCTCAGCTTTTGATCAAGATCTGTTAATTGAAAGGGTGATAGAAGAAGTAGTTTAGAAAGTTTCTAAAAGGTTAATGGATATACTATCTAGCGTGAGGCATCAACTTCTTGTAAGCATTGAAGAACAAAGGATATCCACTGAAGGTCAGACAGAAATGCTTAGCCAACAGATTAGTAGATTGTCTTAAAGACTTGAGATTTTGGAGAAGGAGCAGCATAGTTCATTAGGTCAAATTGAACTACTACTGTCCGAGAATGCTAGACTTGCACAGAGCTTGAAAAGAACATCACTGTTCAGTGCACCACAGCTGAAGTCATTATCCACATCCTGCGGTAGATTTGCAGTCGGACTCCATCCTCTTCTGGGCCATCATCTTCTTCTAGACCATCACCTTCTCCTAGACTTGCTCCTCACTTGTCCTCTACTAGACCCAAATCGTCCTTTGAACCCATCATTGAGTTCCTCTATGATGAAGACTAGGTATAGTATCTCTTTTGTTTTAACTTTTGGTTTAAGTATGTTGTTATGAGATTCATTTTTTTTGTAAACCAATATACATCTCTATCTATGTATTGTCACATCTTGCAATGAAATCAACCTTTTTTATGCTTTTGCCTTTTTATGATTCTTTCATTGTTGTGATTTTGATGCTGACAAAAAGGAAAAGAAATATTAAGAAGAAATATGCAAATGCATAATTAAATCTAACATACAAAATACAAATGTATAATAATTCAAATCAAAAACACAAATTCATAAAAAAAAACTTTTAGAAAATGAAATGATTGAAATAAATAAATACAAAATAAAAAGAATGTTATTCAAATCCTATTCATTTCATGAGAGCATACACTAAGGAAGAGCTTTAGCACAAAAATTTTGCATTCATTAGTTCTTGATATACATTGCTTACATTCCTTTTATGGCTTGCTTATTGTTTTGTCATCATTAAAAAGGGAGAGATTGTTGACCTCCTAAGTGATTTTGATGATGACCAAACATTAAAGCAACTGATTACTAATATATTTTATTTTAAGTATTCTAATATCAGAAGAAAGAGAGCTCTTTGGAAGATATAAAGTGAAAATCAAATGAAATTCAAATCTCCTAAAATTGCCTTGGAGTAGTTTTTGAGATGTCTCAGATTTTTTTTAAGAGCTCTCAAGTGGACTGGCATGCAGCAAACATAGTTTTGGCTCGATTTTGATAAGTCTCGAGTGAGTCTTAAGACATCTCGATCTTAGGCAACAAAAATTCAGTTTCTGTGCTTTGAGAGCAAGAGGTCTCGCAGGATTCCTGAGAGATCTTGCAGTTCCAGTGAGACATCTCGTTCGGAATCAAGACGTCTTGATCTCAGGCAAGCCATTTTTTTCACAAAGGTGATTTTTCGTGCGACTGAAGATGAGAGCTCTCCTGATAAATCTGAGAGGCCTCGTAACTTGGTGAGACATCTTGAGATAAACCGAGAGGTCTTAAGACACGATAATAGCTTTTTGATGGGATGTTTCAGATTGGATTTCGTCCATTCCAATGGCTAGTTGCAGCTATCCAACAGTCAGATTTTACTTTTTTTGAACTCCAATCATCATCAAAAAAAAGAAAATGCTAGAGATATAAAAAAAAAATTATTTTTCAAAAGAAGAGAAAAATAAGAGAAAGAAAAGCATGCTCTATTCTTGAATGAATACCTAATCTCTAATCAATCTGTTCTCTCAAGCTTTGAAGAATCCTCAAGTGCATTAACTCCACACATTCAAAGAGGCTTTCAACAAACTACAAGGATAACTTTTCTGCTCATTCAAAGGAGCATTTTGAGTTATAAAATTTTTTTTTCTCTTTTCGTGTACTTGATTTCAGCAGGGACTGAAACTTGGGTTTTGGGGCTTTCCTCCCCTCTATTTATTCAGATTGATTCATCTGATTCTTGTAAGGATTGTGGTTGGTGAACCTAGGAAAAAACCAACTAGATTTTTGGATAGCGAGCCCTAAAAAACTATTCGATTGTAATCTTGTGGGATTATAATGAAATTTCCAAGAGTGTTCTTAGAGAATGGACGTAGGTGCTGGGAGAGCACCGAACCATTATAAAATTTTCTTTTTTGTGTGTGTGCTCTTAATTGTGTCTTCTATTTGCTCTTATATTTGATTCACTTAGGTTTTAATCATTTAGCACTGCACATATCTATTTTAATTTTTGAAAATCCAATTCACTCCCCCCTCTTAGGTTATCTATCTGGGCAACAAAATTCTTCTTTATCGATTGATTGTGGTTCTAAGAACTTCATTATAATTTTGGAGTTCATTTAAGAAAGATAAAACTTTTATGATAAGCATGCCAAATAATTATTATTATTAGATAATCTATATATAGGTTTTGTGTTAGATATGTGTGCCCTAGAAGCCAGAATTGGCTGACACTTGTTATACATTTCTAAGGACAAAATTATAATTTTGACTATAAATAATAAAATGGGTTATTTTCTATCATAATGCATATTTAGTGTCTGTGATACATCCCTTGAGTTAATGGGAATGATAATTCTTATTTTCAAAAGTTGAAAATTTAATACATGAATTTTTATTATTAACTCATAAAATGCTTCAGACCATAGGATCATCATGAAGATGGTGATTGATTCGAAAGGTTGGTGTACAATCACTTCTTTATGGTAGATGAGTCTTGAGTCTACGGTATAGAGACATTGGAGCGAGAGTACAGGTACTCGTTAAAGAATGAGAGCACTGAGCGTGACCACCTTGAGCAGTCATTAAAAAGTCTACCTTCTCATCAATGACTAGCTTGAAGTTGTAGTGGTGTGTCTGGTTCTTTGATCTGAGGTGCATCAACAGTTCACCTTGAGGGTGTTATAGTTTGACTACACCATGACTCGGTCTTCCTAGCCATTCAAAATTCCCTGAGGTGTATGTTGGCTATAGCATGTTCATTGTAGGAAATTGGATTGGCATCAAGATGAAAATCTATCTACCTCGGTAGGTATGAGGAGCAGCCCTATGATGATCATGAGAATCAAGTCCATAAGCCCATGGCCATGGCAGAGTGAAATAATAGAAAGAGTTTCTATTTAGATTTTCACATTGGATTTGAATCGAATGATTACATTCATATGATGGATATTAGGGTTTGACGAGTTCACCTTAACCCTAATCCGATCGGAGCTCAAGATAGAAGAACTTAATCACACAGGTAACTGCATCCAAGAGGTTCATTTTTAGTTCTAATGGGTTGGCCACCATATACTGCTAGGTGTCACTGATGGATTTTGGGAGCAATTAGAATGATTTGGATGATCGATCATTCTAGTTGTCTGAATCAGAAAAGTTCTGATCCATCGGAAAGGTGTTTCGATGATGTCGATGATAGAGATCGCGACATATCTCCATTACCATACAAAACTGAACCTAACTGGATCACACAAACAAGGGTTTGAATCTGGATGATCATCAATTGGAACTAACCTAGTTTAATTGATCTGAATTAGATTCAATTAGGTTCAAGAAAATCGTGCTAGCACATCGATTGAACCTAACGTTCTTCCTTTTAATAATCATCAAATAGTTGTCCTCGACTGAGTCCAAATGGAGTTTGTGCTCAATCAGGTATGGCCTTCACTTGGTCTGACTAGAGCTTGTCCAGGTCAGAAAAGAATTGTCTTAATTTATAAGATAAATTTGAGATAACACCTACCATTTTCCATCACCTGCCATAATTCTTGTCTTTTGACTTTGACTGGTCAAACATTGACCTTTGACACTTAGACATCTGCCCATGTATCGTGCACCCATAGGAGAGAGATTTGACCTCTTATCTCCCTACTAAAAAGAGGAAAGGAGGAGGCACATGCCTAGGGAGGCATGCATCCAAGGATAATGACATCTAGAATCCCATACAGATGGGACTCTAGGTTGCTTCATGTTATCAGACAAGGTGGCACCAAAGACTCTACTTTGACCAATCTTGGTGCCACCTAAGGATGTTTGAGAGGGAATCTCATCTGATTGAATCAGGTGATGTCATCCCATCAATCAGATTTAGATTTGATTGCACGAAGTGACATGATTGGTCGAGATGATGTGGCACTGCATAGCGCAGTAGGGTCTATATAAACCTTATCTATGCCTTGGTTTAAAAAAGCTCTCCCCTTGCCCATGCCACATAGCCCTCTACCCTCTCCTCCATACCTACCTCTAATCTTCTCTCTCCTCTCCATGCCCAAGAGATTTTGGGCTCAGGTTTGGTGCGATCCAGGCAAGAGTAAGGCGACAAGAAAGGAAGAAGGCAGCACTACTGCAAGAGATGACATTGGATCTTCAAAAATTATTTTAAAAATCTTCAAGATCAGATCTAGATCTGATCTTTGGAGAAAAAATTAAGAAGAAGAAGATCTCTAGATTCTGTCCAAGTGGATACTGGTAGAGGCCAGGCGATTGCGTGGCTGCATCCAGAACCTTAGAAAATCAGTAGGATCATCATAGGGTAATAAGATTACCCAAGAACAAGGTATAAATTAAATTTGATTTAATCTAATTTATTTTATTTTATTAGATTTATCAAATTAAATCTAAAAGGTATCAAATTTAATTTAGATCTAAAAAAAAATTTTGAAATATTTCTCTTGGTTAAATCAGATCTTAACGAACTAGACCCGAGAAACAAGATTTTCCCTTCAACTGGTATCAGAGCCAGTTTCCCATAAATAATTTAGATCTAATTTTAATTTATTTTTAATATAATAATTAGATAATTTTAAATGTCACATGAGATGTGATTAGATCTAAAATTAAAAAAATTAAAAATTAAATAATTTAGATCTAAGTTGTACAAGATGCATGACTAGTTGTAGAATAGAATTATTCTATATATAGTCTTGCATAATCATAATTTAATTTGATTAAGTTATAATTTTTAGATCTATTTATTTACTATTTTTTGATATTATAAATGTTATAATAATATCTAAAAAATAGCAAAAATAAAATTATTTAATTTTTGAATATCATATGAGATATGATTGATGCATGTCTAGACTAGTTGTAGAATAGTTCTACATAATTATCTAGATTAGAATTTATTTTGATAAGATCAATTTAAATTTAATTTTTTAGATTATTATGAGATAATTTAGATCTAAAAAATATGCATGATATGATACATGAGATGTATGCAAAACATATGCCATAGTTAGATCTAATTTTTATATATGAGATATATGATGTAGATCTAAAACTAGTTTTGTAGTATTTCATATTTCCTGATTAAAGGCGTTTCCTCTTGGCCGTCCGATCATAAGAACAAAGTAAGAGTTTGAAATGCCCTCTCCTTCCATTTGATGGGGTGTTCTTATGATGTGTAGGGATGCTGCACGTTCGTCCTTAATCAGAAATCCAAAAACTTACTTTCTGCAAAACCCTAGATTCCTGAAATCCTAGAATTTTATTGTGCATATTTTATTTATAAATTCCTAAACTTAATTAAGAAATTAAGATTATGAAATATGTTAAGTTTAAAAATTAAGAAATTTTTAGATTTAAGACATATTCATAAAATTGGGTTCAGACTGGGGTAGCCCAATTAGGTCTAAGCGGTTGATCAAATCAAATCAAGAGTTGGTTAGATGGGATCAAGAGTGCTTAAATTAACTAGCCTAATAGGATTAAATCTGGGTCAAAATTGAGTCACATGAGTGATCGATCAAGCTAAGACCTAATTAGGCTTAGTGGTTAGAGTTTGGATTGTAGGCTAACCTGATTGGTTCTGGCTCAATAATTTTGTGTCTAAGGTAAGTTTGATAGATACGATCGACAAATTTTTAATTGAAAGCTACTCGACTCGAATGCATTCTTATTGAGTTAGTGGCATATCCCTTCCACCGGTCTCACTTATCTGACCATATTTATCAATCCAGTCTTGATCTAAGGTGGTTAACAATCCGAGCTAACCCATGCCACTAGGTTAGTCATAATTGTTATGACTATTGTAAGTCTAGTTTAATGAGACCTGAATCAATTCTTCCTAAGAAAAGATTAAGTCTGAGGTCTTCCACCATTGTAGATGTGCGGGCCCTTCCCGGGTTGATTATTCTCGACTGGATATAGTGGCTCAGTTGCACCAGAAAGACTGCAACCATGTCTATTAGGCATTGGATGCTACAGGGCTGGAGGATGAGTTGGGCTCAATATTTCAAATATGGTGAGAGACTCAATTAGGAAATCCTAGTCTGTGCAAATGGTGGGTCTGACTTAACTAAGGAGTGGATCAATATTCCAGGCACGGTGAGATTCATGAATTAGAGACCAAGTTTGGGTGCACCATGATTAGAGAATCATTGAACAAGAGTTGTTCACTCATTGGCTAACCCATCACCAATAACTGTTAGGTGAGGTGATGAGTCAGTTGGTGAGACCGCACCACCCACTAGAAATCATTAATCATAAAGATTTTTGCATCTCTACAGAGAAAGTGTAGGGATCCGAAAAAATAGTGGAAGCTAATTTATTTAAAAATAAAATTTTTAAATAAATTGGTCAAGTCATAAATTATAGTATCTAACTAGAATCTTTGACTCTCTATAGAAAAATGTCTGCGTCCAATCCCACTTAGGCACGTATCCTGGACACACATAGACTGATCGAACTCCAATTATAAAGATTGGCTTCAGGAACTACAAAATCATTTTGGATTTTTTGAGAAGTTAACCCATGTATTAGGACCAGGACCCTCCCATCCTTACCAGCTTATCCATCCACTGAACAGAGAGCGTCTCTGATAAAATGGATAGAATGAAGATAATAAGGCCAGATACTTACATGTTGGGCTCGATGTCTGATGAGCTCCAGTGCCAACATGAAGATATCAGGGACTGCTCGGCCAAATGTTGGCTCACCTATAAGGAGATGTTTGGTGAACAGAGTCGCGCAGCCAAGTATCAAGTCACGAAACAACTTTTTAAGGCTAAGATGCGTGATGGACAGTCAGTCCAAGATCACTTATCTGATGAATGATCAAGGACATTGGAAGAGCTTGAGAAGCTCGGTGTGAAGTTGGACTTTGGATCTGCAGAATGATATTATTCTACAATCCTTGACTGATGCATATGGGCAATTCATCATGAATTACCACATGCATAAACTTCAAAATTCTCTGGCCGAGCTTAATGAATATGCTGGTTACCGCTGAGCTTTCTATGAAAGGTTCTAAAGGCTCAGTTCTTGCTATAGGAATAGGACTTCTTCCAAAAGAAAGTCTTATGGAAAGAAAAAGAAGTCTGTGAAAAAGCAGAAAAAGGTGGAAGGAGAAAGAAGAAAGAAGGCAGAACCGAAGAAGAAGGCCGCTGTCAAAGAAAAGTATTTTCATTGCAACAGCTGATGGCCACTTGGAAAGCGAAACTGCCCTACTTACCTAGGCCACCCTGAAGAACAAGAAGGAAGGTCCTTCTGGAGGTATGCTCGTTATTGAGTCTAACCTTATGGTTTCTTCTGCATCCAGTTGGGTGCTTGACTCTGGTTCTAGTGCTCATCTTGTGCACTTCCATGCAGGGTCTTGAGGATAGCAGGAGGCTGAGGGATGGAGACATGATCCTACGCATTGGTAATGGAGCAAGAGTTGCTGCAGTGGCCGTGGGAACATACCCTCTTCGATTACCATCTGGTTTAGACTTAGTTTTGAAAGACTGTTATTATGTGCCTGCAGCTAGCAGGAAATTTGATTTCTGTTTCATGCTTAGCACTAAGAAGGCTATGTGATTACCTTCTTTAAGGACCATTGTAACATTCTTTATGAAAGAAATAAAATTGCAAATGGTTTTCTTATTAATGGTCTTTATCAGCTACATATTGATGTACCTATTTCTAACTATCGAGCAAAATATGAATGCCAAAGAACAAAATGACCTAGGGATAGTCCAAATGATAGATATCTATGGCACCTAAGATTAGGTCATATAGCAGAAGATAGGATCAACAAATTGAAGAAAAATGGGCTATTGAGTCCATTGACTTTCGAGTCATATCCAACTTGTGAATCTTGTCTTCAAGGCAAAATGACCAAACTCCCTTTTGTTGGACATGGGGAAAGGGCCACAGATCTCCTTGCCCTAGTACATACTTGATGTGTGCGGTAATCCCATTTGATGTGCCGGCTAGAGGCAATTTTGTCTACTTCATTAATCCTTTACCGATGATCTTATCTAGGTATGGGTATGTGTATCTTATGAGACATAAGTCTGAAGCTTTTGAAAAGTTCAAAGAATTCAGACATGAAGTAGAAAAACAAACTGAGAAAACCATTAAGGTTCTTCGATCAGATCGAGGAGGTGAATACCTTAGCCGAGGAATTTCCTAGACTATCTCAAGCAAAATGGCATAGTCTCTCAATGGACTCCACCTAGGAACACCTCAACTCAATGGAGGTTTCAGAATGGAGAAATCGGACCCTATTGGATATGGTTCGATCCATGATGAGCTTCACAGACCTTCCTGATTTCTTTGAAGGGATATTCATTGTTAACTTCAATATTATCTACTGAATAGGGTTCCTTCTAAAATTGTTCCTACCACACCGTATGAGATATGGCACGGTAAGAAACCAAGTCTGAGTCATCTCAGAATTTGGGGTTGTCCGGCTCATGTCAAAAGACAACAAGCGGACAAGTTAGAGTTTAGGTTCTTTAGAGCTTGATTCATAGGATATCCTAAAGAATCATAAGAATATTTTTCTACTTTCTAGAAGATCACAATGTGATTGTGAGTCGACATGCCATCTTTCTTGAAAAATAGTTTATTCAAGATGGCAGCATTGGAAAGCAGATCAAGCTTGATGAGAAAGTCTCACAAGTACAAATGAGCTATGGATCAATTGGAACCAAATTAGGTTGAGCCAATACAATCACTACCTCCTCCACCTCGTAGATCGAAAAGAATTTTTTGTCCCCCTGAGAGGTACTTAGGTACTATTTCAAAGAAAGTAGAGAAAATATTTCTCGTAGGTAATGAAGTTTGATAAGTGGTAAAAATATACTAATAAAAGTATTAAATTATAAAATAAATTAATTTATTATTTTAAAAATTGATACTTTTATTAATCTTATGTAGGAAAGAAGGCCACCAATGTGAAGATCTTATTTTTTTGATTCAGATGAAACAAATTTCAGGCAAAACGAACTTCAAACGAGCTCGAAATTGAATTTCAAAAAAAAAAAAGAAAAACCTGGTTCGGTTCAAACCGATTCAGAAAAAACTGGCTCAGCAGATTGCCGGTTCGATCCAATCAGTAGACCGCACCCAACAGACCGCCCGCTGAACGTCAACGCTGATGTCAGCATTTTTCATGTAGTGCACGGTGGATCGACTTGGAGGGGATTTCAAAAATTTTACATGGAAGAAGCACGCTCTGATTGATTGAAGAACATGCGGCGGTCCATGCAATACTTGGGCTCGCGCATGGTCAACAGAGGGCAATTTGAGAATTTTGCCTGATCCAATGGGCGCCTTTTACTAAGACTTTGATCGAACGTCGAAAAGTTATGTACTGACGAATGGCAGATGCATCTCCCTATTGAGATCCAATGGTTGAAATTCATCCTGACTTATAACTAAAGATCTGAAGCTTTCTTTTGCATGATCTGATGGCCCAGATTCAATC